>ML111131.1:0-54079 GCA_003697995.1 Taxidea taxus jeffersonii
CCCCTTTCTCCGCATCCTCGCCAGCATCTGTCATTTCCTGACTTGTTCATTTTAGCCATTCTGACTGGTGTGAGGTGGTATCTCATTGTGGTTTTGATCTGTATTTCCCTGATGCCCAGTGATGTGGAGCACTTTTTCATGTGTCTGTTGGCCATCTGGATGTCTTCTTTCCAGAAATGTCTGTTCATGTCCTCTGCCCATTTCTTGATTGGATTATTTGTTCTTTGGGTGTTGAGTTTGCTAAGCTCTTTATAGATTTTGGATACTAGCCCTTTAACTGATATGTTGTTTGAAAATATCTTCTCCCATTCTGTCAGTTGTCTTTTGGTTTTGTTGACTGTTTCCTTTGCTGTGTTTCCTTTTGATCTTGATGAAGTCCCAATAGTTCATCTTTGCCCTTGCTTCCCTTGCCTTTGGTGATGTTCCTAGGAAGAAGTTGCTGCAGCTGAGGTGGAAGAGGTTGCTGCCTGTGTTCTCCTCAAGGATTTTGATGGATTCCTTTCTCACATTGAGGTCCTTCATCCATTTTGAGTCTGTTTTCATGTGTGGTATAAGGAAGTGGTCCAGTTTCATTTTTCTGCATGTGGCTGTCCAATTTTCCCAACACCATTTGTTGAAGAGGCTGTCTTTTTTCCATTGGACATTCTTTCCTGCTTTGTCAAAGATTAGGTGACCATAGAGTTGAGGGTCTATTTCTGAGCTCTCTATTCTGTTCCATTGATCTATGTGTCTGTTTTTGTGCCAGTACCATACTGTCTTGATGATGACACCTTTGTAATAGAGTTTGAAGTCTGGAATTGTGATGCCACCAACTTTGGCTTTCTTTTTCAATATCCCTCTGGCTATTTGAGGTCTTTTCTGGCTCCATACAAATTTTAGGATTATTTGTTCCATTTCTTTGAAAAAACTGGATGGGACTTTGACAGGGATTGCATTAAATGTGTAGATTGCTTTAGGTAGCATAGATATTTTCACAATATTTGTTCTTCCAATCCATGAGCATGGAACATTTTTCCATTTCTTTGTGTCTTCCTCAATTTCATTCATGAGTACTTTATAGTTTTCTGAGTATAGATTCTTTACCTCTTTGGTAGGTTTATTCCTAGGTACCTTATGGTTTTGGGTGCAATTGTAAATGGGATTGACTCCTTAATTTCTCTTTCTTCTGTCTTGTTGTTGGTGTAAAGAAATACAACTGATTTCTGTGCATTGATTTTATATCCTGACACTTTGCTGAATTCCTGTACACGTTCTAGCAGATTTGGAGTGGAGCCTTTTGGGTTTTCCACATATAGTATCATATCATCTGCAAAGAGTGCTAGTTTGACTTCTTTGCCGATTTGGATGCCTTTAATTTCTTTTTGTTGTCTGATTGCTGAGACCAGGACTTCTAGTACTATGTTGAATAGCAGTGGTGTTAATGGACATCCCTGCTGTGTTCCTGACCTTAGCAGAAAAGCTCTTAGTTTTTCTCCATTGAGAATGATATTTGCAGTGGATTTTTCATAAATGGCTTTGATAATATTGAGGTATGGAGGCAAGTAACTGTTATGACTAGTAGGTTTTCCTTCTTTTTCTCATTTCAGACAATGAAAATGTTTTTGAGTGTTCCTTTTCATTATGAAGATATCATTCTTCAGTTGTGTCATAGTAGAGTTTATGAGGTTCAAGTTCACCATTATAAAGTTTCAACATCACACAGAAGTCCCAGGCAAATATCGATGAGTCAATTAACTAGACCTTTGCCAGTATGAATAGCATGAATTTACAGTCAAACTAATTCATTTATGAGTGCTTCAGAGTTGGAAACTTATACATACCACAATTTGGATGTGCATATAATGCAATTTCTTCATTTCTCTACAAGAGATCTAATTTTTATGACCACACTTACATTTCCCAGGAAGTATATTTAAAATACTAAATTTAGCCCAATCTGACTCAAACATTAGTCAATCCAACTATCTGAACAAACTTAGAGCATAATCCTAAAGTAAACCTGCAATAATTTCTTATTTTCTTTCCTCTATTTCTCCTCCAGATGGCATTTGGATGTGAAGGAGAGAAGTGTAAACCACCTCATGGCATTGGGGAAGAGAGGAAAACTGGCCTCATGCTGGGCCTTGGATGTCCACTGACTGACCAAGCACTAAAGTTGGTTTGTCATTTATCAATTGTGATAGCAAAAACTTTTTTAAAACCAGTTCAACATGGGCACCTAAGAATACAGACCCTGGCTATAAACAACCAGTACAGTCCTACTATGCCTGTTGGATGAATCACAGCTCTGCACCAGCTGCTAGTGTCTGATGCTAATAAATCCCTTGTCTATCCCTTCTTGGCTCAGTTAGGATCCATTGGCTTCTTCCAGCTGACCAGGTTTCTCTAATCTTGTGCTGAAAATCCCTGTCCTGCCTTTGACTCTGCAGTTCTCTGCATAAGTGCCTGAACAAAAGGGGCAGGATTTTCACTATAGCATAACCTCTTCCTTCTAGAGAAGGCATCTCCCCTCCTCTGTCTCTTTGCCTGAAACTATAATGGTTAACTTCATATTGGGAGAGAAAAATGGCTTACCAATAAGGGGGGAAATCAGGAATTCATTTTAAATATAGTATACCTATATCACATGCAATGACAAAATAAGAAAAGGGGTGTCATAGAAAGACTAGAATAATTGGACCTAACATATGTCTTAAAATAATGAATTAAGGTTTTTAAAATCTTTGTTTCCTTCATGTCAGTTGTGGTAAGAGATAATTCCTTGTAAATTTGTTACCAAAGTCTCTATCTGTCCTTCATTGTGATACAATAAAAACCAAGATGAACTTACCTTCTCAATGCTAGTCATTTATAACTCAAATCAAGTATCATATGTGGAAAAGATAACGAACTAATAGAAGTCATTCAGCAGTGAGTAGCTAAAAGGACCTGAAGTTGAGGGTAAGATAGACATTTATTGCTTTTTCCTATTCAGCTTCTTTCTTCTGGTAATATCATATGATTTTCCTTTCAGGAACCAGCACTTCCCTGCTCTCAGTTTATGTAGGTTGGTGGTTGGTGGGAGGGGTTTATGTAGGTATGGTATGGTAGGTACCATATGACGTGGTAGGTACATACCCCCTTATGTAGGTATGTAGGTATGGTAGGTTGGTGGGAGGGGACAGTAGCTCTCTGATCCAGGAGTGGGCATGTGACCTAACCTTGCACAATGAACATAGTCCATCTCCTTTGCCCCAAGGACATGTACATGAGCCATGTCATCCAATGGTACTTATTAGTGTTGAGATTATATTGGAACAATTGATAAGAGAATCCCCTTTTCACTGGAATAGTTAGCAGTACCTACAGTTGCTGGAGGCCACCTCAGGTAGACAGATAGTTTACTTGATGAGTACAATCAACACAAAGCAAATTATACCTGGGAAATGAAAGAGAAATCTCTTGAGCATCTGAATTAAGCAATTCCTGGAGAAGGACCTAACCCTCAAGTTTTCCATGATGTTAGTCAATGAATTCCCTTTTCGTCTTTGTTAATAGGAATTTAAATTTTTGTTACTTGTAAACAAAAAGACTGCTGGATGATATAGACGGCAATGTTTCTATGTTATATCACACCATTGCCAAGAATTATCTGTCTCTTTACACTTTATTTAAATTCTTTCCAGAGGACTAAAGTTAGATTTATTCAGAAATATTTTATATGCCGTTGATGCATGTAAGAAAAATAAAGTTTGTTGTTATTATCTCTCAAGAGATATTACTGTAATTGGATAAAGAATAGTGCCCTGCAGATTGTGCATATATAACAATTAAAAAAACAAACAAACCAAAGAGAGCAAGCCGGAACAACTTGACCAGAAATTGCATATTAACTTCTGCCAGCCATCTCATTTCAAGCGTGAAAAGGCAATAATTTTTTGCTACTTCAGATATAAATGCATGTCTAAGAATAGAAATTCCAACATTAGTAGGCATAGTCCCTTGTAATATTTTATGTATGGTAGGAAAATGTAAATTACGTTTAAAATATATGATGGTAGGTTAATCGAAAACTTGAAAGCCTTTAATAGTATTTGCTTACAAATTATCTAAAAATTTTATTCTAGAGTGTTTCTATATATTCCTAGCATATATTTATATATAATATATAGTGTATAATTAATATATATGATATTTTATTTATATAAATTTAATTTATATTTTTTATATTCCTAGAAGATTATAGGCCAACTTATTAATTTTTAACAGCAATATCAGCCTTTAACCATTATAAAAATTACCTAGGTTGGGGTTTCTATAAATTCTGCAAAAGTAAAGATTTTCATTTTCAATAATATAACCATGAAGACATGTGCAGCTTCCAGAAGAATGTTAAGGTTCTGGAGTGTCTCAGAAATACTTACACTTAGCTTAAAAATATACTATGCTTCAGAGGAAAGAGGCAAAAAAGTATGACTTCTACCTTTGGGATTTTGGGGGTGAGTATTAATATAGTTATATCATTACTAAAATTTTTTTGATAGGCTCAATGCATGCACCATGTAAATGTAACATGTCCGTCATGGATCCAACTATCCACATGGTTTTGCAAATTAGATATGCTAGACCTGTTTCAAAGTCTGCCTTGTGCATAACAGTTCTGAGTAGTCTCATTAGGAACAAAAATAGGAAAATTTCACAGCTCCTTATTGCTAATTATTCTTTTGAAAAATAACAAAAGGAATCAAGGTTTTAATAAAATGGAAACTGAGTATGCTATCATCAAAATGTTATTATGTGGAAGCTAGCTAGCACTATAAAAATAAACCAAGTTTAAAAATGTCTTTTTAAAAAATATTTACTTACTTATTTGAGAGAGAGAGTGTGTGTGTGTGTGTGTGTGTACCTGTGCATGCAGGTGGGGAGGGGGAAGGGAAGAGGAAGAGGAGAGGGAGAGAAAATCTTAAGCAGACTCCACACTGAGCAAGGAGCTCAACTGGGAGCTTGGGGCTCAGTCTCAAGACCCTGAGATCACAACCTGAGCTGTAACCAAGAGTTGGGTGCTTACCCAACTGTGCCACCCAGGCACCCCCAAACTGAGGCTTTTATTATTTCAAGAAATATATTTATATTTGGAATATATATATTATTAAGTATTAATAATATATATACACAAACACACACACATATAGACTAAACATCGAATGTCTAAATTCCTTAAGAAAGCAACACACTGCTTTCTTCTTACTCCATGTAATTTAGTTGGCAATATATGATAAACAATAACTTCACATCTTTCTTTAATAAAAATTGACTGTCAGAGTTGGAACTTTCTTTTGTGAATAATTGATATAAACAAAACTTTTTGACTCTACAAGTTTTACTCCTTGGAAGTGGCAATTTTGTACTACCTCCAATTTTAAGCTTTCTTTAAAAAAATTTAAAAGCATAAGAAAAGATAGAATTTTGTTTTTATGGATTGTGTGTGTATGTTAAACACCATCCTGAAACTTTAAATAAAAATATATCCACCCTATTGTTTTTTATCCAAGCCAAAATGTTAAAAGAACAAAACATTTCAAATGAAACTTGTTTCTTCGCCCACAGTTTTAGCATAAGTGTAAAGTGAAAATCATCTGCTTGTCTAAAATGCTGGCGAGAGCCTTTATTTTTATTTTTAATTTTTTAGTCTAGTGAAATTTTTCTCATGTAACCCAAGCCTCCTTGACTCACAGGAAACTATTTGGTGATGCATAAATAACATGGATCTGGGAATTCACCATATGCTAATATGATTACCTCTTTACCATTGTACCATTTTGGCATTATGTTTGATTTCATTTGTAATATTACTCCATCCTTTTTAGAGTTCATGGTGTATAAAAACCACTTTGAGAGCAAATGCTATTGTATTTATTTTACATTCCCAATACTTTGTATTCACATGTCTATTTGAATATTTCTTAAAGGCATGGATAGGTACTTTGAAAGGTGAACAAAAAATGAAGAGTCCAGGTGTACACTCTTAGGTCTGTTACTTATATGTCACCAATATTGGACAAACCATGTAAGCTTTCTGGGTCTCAGTTTCCTAAACTGCCAAGTTTCAGATATTACCTATCTGAGCTTTTCCAGATCTAATACTCTATGGATTCCCCAGAGGGCTACGCCAAAAGACACCTCTGGGGTAAACATTTGTAAACATATACCCTATGCTAATGTTTCATAACTGTATGAAAATAAATTCCCTGAATTTAATATCTCTTTTATATCCTGTTTAAAATGCATGAATATCTTCTATAATATTTTTCCACACCCATGTGATGGTGGTAATTCATAAATTTAATATGACTATGAGCTCTCGAAAGGCAGATTCCATTCAGGTTTTTATATCTTTAATATCTCCTTTAGTGATCATAAATATATGGAATCAACACCTGTTTATTAAGTGGCTAAAGAATGCTGATCTTTAACCTTTTTCTTACCGATTTTATAATGTTTAACTTCTTTCCACTTTCCTTTTTCAACTGACATTGTCATTTCCAGCTATATAAGGGTCCTGCATGCTGAATCCATATTTCCTTTGTAATATAACATTTTTAAATTTAAATGCATATAATTGTTGATTCATGAACCTTGCAAATAATCATCATCTATTTCCCTAAATCAAGCATACCAGCATAGGGTGAATAATTATATTTTGATATCTAATTCTCATTTTAGCATAACTGAGCCTACACACATCTGCTACTCACAGATGAAAATATAGAAAATGATTGAAAATAAGAGTAAAGAAATAAAGACAACCAATCTAAGAAGAAATTCAAGCTAGAGAATTAAGACAGCATTGGCCAATTTTCTTTTAAGATTGAAAGGCATAAAAGACACGGGGAAGAGGAAAAGATACTATGGAAAAAATTGACTCTCTGAGAAAGAATATGAAAACAAAAACTCTCTTGTTCCAACCTTAGAAATCTTGGCAAATATTTCTATTAGAAACAATTGCTTTGGCTCAATTTTTCCCCCATATTTCTTTTCATGTATCAAAGCAATAAATGGAAGTGAAATGTTTTAGAAGAATTGGTAGACAATGATTTTGTAACGCCTTTAAACATTGGTCCATACAATATAAAAACATACTATGTTGTTCCATTAATGGAACTACTGACCGAGAAAAGAATGAGCTAGAAAACTGAGAGAAATATGAAGTTTCAGGGAATATGGAGAAGTTTAAAGCACATGAATTCAAAGTCAAAGATTTGGAAGGGCAGTAATGCTTTGGACATATTAAAAAACTAAGATTGGGGTGCCTGGGTGGTTCAGTGGATTAAAGCCTCTGCCTTTGGCTCAGGTCATGATCCCAGGGTCCTGGGATCAAGACCCATATCGAGCTCTCTGCTCAGCGGGGAGCCTGCTTCTTCCTCTCTCTCTGCCTGCCTTTCTGCCTACTTGTGATCTCTGTCAAGTAAATAACTAAAATCTTTAAAAAAACAAACAAACAAACCTGAGATTGAAAAAGAGATAGTTCTGTAAACAACACGTTAAAATATAAGTAATCCAGAGCCTGGCTGGTGCTAGAGAGGTTGAGAGAGAGAGTGAAAGAAACCCCACATATGAGCACCAGATTGGATGCAGCAGTCTGCTTACATTTATGGAAATAGATACAAACACAGAGAAGATATGCGAAAGAATTCATCCTGGTGAGGGACACCTGGGTGGCTCAGTCATTTAAGGGCCTGCCTTTATTTTAGGTCATGATCCCAGGGTCCTTGGATGGAGTCCTGTATCATGCAGGACCTTAGAGCAAGGTCTAAGTACCTTGCTCAGCGGGAAACCTGCTTCTCCCTCAGTGTGCTGCTCCCCCTGCTTGTGCGCACTCTTTCTCTCTGACAAAGAAATAAATAAAATCTTAAAAAAGAAATAAATAAAATCTTAAAAAAAAGGAATTCATCCTAGTGAAAATAGGTAGCAACACAATGAGGAGCTTTAGATAGAGCACAAATGTCACCAAAACTATGGAAAGATCTCAGATCTGATGGGATTTTCGAAAATCTGGTTTTGAGAGTCTTAGCCTAAAACCAAACTGAATTACCACAGGCAAATTATTTACTGTCTAGGATCATACAGAAGTATATATATATTTTAGGCTGTAGTTCCTCATTTCTGAACCAGGCACAATCAGGAGTGGGAGGAATGAGAAAGGGGACACTGCGAGAGTGAGGTCTGACTTTACCCTCTGGGAGCTTAGATTCGAAAGAAGAGACAAATGTGACAAGAGCTTTCTGGTTCAGAGTAGAGACATATAAATGTTAACTAGTACACTGTGAGTCTTGAATAAAGAAATAATTTTTCCTCTGGGGAGCAGAAGAACAATGTTTTAAACCGATTTTAAAAATAGCGCATAAGGGGACGCCTGGGTGGCTCAGTTGGTTAAGCAGCTGCCTTCGGCTCAGGTCATGATCCCAGCGTCCTGGGATCGAGTCCCACATCGGGCTCCTTGCTTGGCAGGGAGCCTGCTTCTCCCTCTGCCTCTGCCTGCCACTCTGTCTGCCTGTGCTCACTCTCTCTCTAACAAATAAATAAAATCTTAAAAAAAAAAAAAAATAGCGCATAAGAAAAGACTGAGAAGTAACAAAGTACACATTTCGTTTCAGGGACTAGTGAGCAGATTGAGGTCAAATGAAGTACAGTGAGTGGTGCAGATGAGTCTGGAAAATTGTTAGAAGTCAGGCCTGACAAGAATGTTATGGGTTTTTTTTTTTTCTTTTGGCAACTGACTACAACTACACAAATTTTTACAACATATAATCTGATTTAACCATTAATCTCAAAACATTTTTCTTTTTTTTTAAAGATTTTATTTATTTATTTGTTAGAGAGAGAGAGAGAGTGAGCACAGGCAGACAGAGTGGCAGGCAGAGGCAGAGGGAGAAGCAGGCTCCCTGCCAAGCAAGGAGCCCGATGTGGGACTCGATCCCAGGACGCTGGGATCATGACCTGAGCCGAAGGCAGCCGCCCAACCAACTGAGCCACCCAGGCATCCCTCAAAACATTTTTCAACATTGACTATCAAGAGCTAAATGTGTATTTCTAGCTCTTACAAAGGTCATTTAAATAATCATTAAGGCATGCTAGAGCTAAAGGTTAATTAAAGCATATTGCTTAAGGGCAAACTCTAGAGTCAGACTGACTTGAGTTCACATCCCATATCTGCCACTTTCCAGCCCTGAGACGGGTGTGTTACTCAATCTTCTGTGCCCCCAGTTTTTTCCAAATACATGTACATGGTATATAACAATTATTCCATAAGAGTAAGCTATATAAAAGGAAAGACAATGACTATCAGAGTGATTATGAAAGAAGGAAAAATGAAGATCATGTGAAGTAAAAAAATCTGCTAGAAATAATTAATGAATTTAGTAAAACTGTAGGATATAAAATCAACAAGTAGGAATCAGTTCCATTCTAGACATAAAATATATGAAAAAAAAAGATACTATCCCATTCATAATAGTATCAAAAATGATTTCGAAAACACTTGGGAATAAATTTAACCAAGGAACAGAGATAGGTACACTGAAAACTGAAACATCCCAGGGGCCTTGTTAGATATGCACATTCTCTTGCCTGCACCCCAGATTAGTGAATCAGAAACTCTCAGGGTGGGTCTAACAGTAGATGGTTTAATACATTCTCTTGGCGATCCTGATACTCACTAACATTGAAGTTTTGCATTAAAGTTTTGCTCCAACTTGTAAGGAGTCTCTCTATCAGTACTCAAGAAGAGGAATCTTATGAAACCCAATGTACTTGGGGTAGGCAGAAAATTTTGATTTGAGAGCCACTTGAGAACTCATCTTATGTTCCAAGAGGAGATACATACTAGTCTGAAAGTTACGTCAAATATATTTATAACATCATCTTCTCCAGGAGACAGGGCAATTTTTCAAATGTAGATTTTTCAATTTTGGTCGCGTTCTCTCAGCTAAGTTCATTGTTGTACCAAAGATTTGCTCTGGGGATGAAAAAACTATTAATGCAAAATAAATCTATAAAAAAGCAAATAAAAATAAATATTAAGGGACCATGATTTAAAAAAAAAAGCAACAAAAACTGAAAGTCAACTTTAAAAATCTATCGCCTCTTAAATCCTAAAACACAAGTGGAATGCCCTGGCTAGTTTCGAGAGAGGGAAAAAATGATAACACGTTGATTTAGCTAAGAATAGAACTAACAGTTACCATACTTAAGATAAAATTACAAGGACTATAAATCTTTATCCCTTAGGGTATACTGCTGGGATTAGAAAGAAAATCTACTTATGATTTATCCTTTTAATAGTTCTGAGATTTCTAAGGGTCTTTTCTTTTCACTCTTTGTACCCGCTTTGCCTAACCTTTCTATTGGCACTGGGAGGATACATTCTATAGTAGAAATAGATTGAGCGTGCGTGATGTATGTTCACTGTCTCAATAGCGAATGTTCCTTATTGATACACATTATCCAAATATAACTTCTTGTGAAAAAAGTTTGAGTCCCAATCCTAAGTATTTCAGAGCAACTAGCAGCAGGAAGTGGAAGAAAAATGCAGTTAGCTATGAATGTAGATTGAGGTGTTTCATGAGGCTGGTGAGATTTGATGGGCTCTGCTGAGAGACACCACGTTCATAAAACACCTCTAACATAAAACACCGACTAACATCTGTGTAGGCAGGTTATATAGAGACAAAGCATAGCCTACCAGTGTTCCAAAATACAATGAGAAAAAGAGAAGTTTTCTCTGAGGCCACTTATTAAGAAGCCTTAAACTCCACCCAAGGAGAAAACAGGTGCTAAAAACCAGACAGTGATCTAGATAGACCAAGCAATAGAAGTGTGATTTTTTCAAAGTTATGTCAGCCTTTGTAATCCACTTTCGTTGTTTATATTGATCAGATTCACTGGATAATTACCC
Source organism: Taxidea taxus jeffersonii (assembly GCA_003697995.1). Classification (NCBI taxonomy): domain Eukaryota; kingdom Metazoa; phylum Chordata; class Mammalia; order Carnivora; family Mustelidae; genus Taxidea; species Taxidea taxus. The sequence continues at coordinate 10,934 of ML111131.1, forward strand.
AATTCCACAGACAGAGTTGAAGTGTAAATGGGCATAAGTTATTTACAAAAATAAATGTTTTCTACTGAGGGACTGAAACCTAGGAATTCAGAATGGGAGTTGACCAGAATTAAGTTTCAAAAAAATCTGATGTAAAAGCAGTGTTAAAGTTGCAAGGATGCATGAGCGGAGGTGATGCCAAAAACATCTAACATAAGGAAGAAAATGAATCTCTTGGTGACATTTTAGGATTTGTAAAATCGGAATGGAAAAAATGTTTTGTTTTGTTTTTAATGTCACTATAAGCTTCTTCAATTTCCATGTAGGAAACTTGTAAAGGCAGTCCTGAAGAGAAAGTGATTTAAAAACAAAGACAGAAACAGAATCACAGTAGATTTGTAGACCCATGCCTACAATTATTTGCGTTTCCTACCCTTACTTTTCTGATCTTGATTCCTTAACCACCTAAAGGAAATTCCAAAGAGGAGGATGGTAAGTGAAGACAAAGCTGCTGTCCACACATACTCTGATTCCATCTGTTGATTCCACAGTCTTATATTCACGTCTTTACCTGCTAGAATGTGCCTCACCAGTATAATACACGTGCACTCTATTTCTGACTTCAAACTTCTCAGCTATCCCGATGGACTTTGATTCCTTACAGATTCCAAAGAGCCATGTACATACTACCTTATTAAATCCAAACTATACCTCTGTGAAATACAAAATGGTTATCAAATCTATCATGTCTTACAGAGAGTCAGCAGATGAGAATTACAGCCCAAGTTGGTAGCCAGGTTCTGCCACTTAGTAGCTGCGGGAGTCTGAGAATTCACTTACTCTCCGTGTGCTTCAGTTTACTCATCTGTAAAATAAGAACAAAAATAGAACCTGACTCAAAGGGTTGTGAGATTTAAGTTAGTTAATATATGGAATGTGCTTAGAGCCATGCCTGGATCATAAGAAGCGCTACATAAGTATAAGCTATTTGTAGTCCATTTATAGTAGGACCTAATTTACATCCTCATTCCATGGGACTTACTTGCTGTGTGCTCTGGGAAATCTTTACCTAATGGTCCTTGATTTCCTCAGGAGTAATTTCAAGATTAAAAACAAAAACAAATCTCATAACAGTGTTGTGAAGATTAAATGGGATAAAATGTGTTGTAGGTCTTTATAATCCAAAAAGACTAAAAGTTGGTCAGGATGGTTGAGAAGTTTTCGTGTCAGAAATCCAATGCACATATGTGATGCTAACCTACCTAGATGCCGTGCTCACTGACTCTGACTCTGGGAGTACATTCCAGATTGATCTAGTACTAAGTGAGTGTGAAATTGATCCTAACCCATCAGGATAACAAAGCTGCACTTACCAGGGAGAATGAAAATATTAAAAATTACGTCTCCGACAGAAGTTGCACATTTACAATAACCTTTCTTTTCTGTATGAGCATCATTCCCAGTTATATGATAATACTGTAATTAAAAGCTGGGAAAAGCTAATGAAATACTGCAAAATGTCAACTGTAAAATTAATATTAGTGAGACAAATTCGAGAAGTAGAAAAGAGAGTTCAGTTAGGAGTAAGAACATCCTAATAATTAGCCATCTGAAAAGGTCTCACTGAGCATCACCAAAGTCACATAGAGGTCCTGGTAAGGTTCTAAATTATCATAAATCAGAAAGTGAATAATATTCAGGGCCGCCTGGGTGGCTCAGTCAGTTAAGCACCGGACTCTTGATTTCGGCTCAGATCATATTCTCAGGGGCGTGAGATTCTCTCTCTCCTTCTGCTCCTCTCATTCTCTCTAAAAAGAAGAAGTGAATAGTCTACAGTGGAACTAGTAGGGAAATCAGTGGAGAAATTAAAGACTTTCAATTATGCAGCATAATCAACAATGGATTACACTTTTTTGATAAACACTTTTTTCATGTCTCTAAATATAAAACAATTGTGTCAATCCAGACAGGAGTGAGTGAAATGTTGAGGAGGGAAGGAACATAGCTTTACATCTTGTGAGTAGGCAATTTGAAGAGTCTCTATGCTGATATGGGTTTCTTATAAACCAGATGGGAAATGAAAGTCTTATCCCAAGGCCAATGCCATTTCTTTATCATTTTAAGTGATTTATTAGAATAAATGTATTATCAAGAGACTTATATTCTTATCTGTTATTGCCACTGACTATTTGAGGTTGAAAATTTCATTTTCTTTTTTTTTAAAGATTTTATTTATTTATTTGACAGAGATCACAAATAGGCAGAGAGGCAGGCAGAGAGAGAGAGAAGGGGAAGTAGACTCCCCACTGAGCAGAGAACCCAATGTGGGGCTCGATCCCAGGACCCCCTGGGATCATGACCTGAGCCAAAAGCAGAGGCCTTAACCCACTGAGCCACACAGGAGCCCCCAAATTTTTATTTTCTATTCATAGTACTATAGAGTTGGCTATTATATTAAATGAGATAATAAAAAGAATTATAATTATACAATATTAATCTGGAATTATAACATGCTTACTGTAGACAGACACTAGGAAAGAGAAAATAACCAATTTTCTTGGATGCCTTAATCACAGTTGCAGCAAAACCCATTGATAATGGAATTAGACAGAGTTCAGGCCAGGTCCTTAATCTGCCACTTACTGACACTGGGGAGTCATTCACTTGGCTGCCGGATTCCTCATACATAAAAGAGAGATCATTCATTCACAACCTCCTTTAATTTGTTCAAAAATAGACAAGGAAACACATGTCAGGCATGTAAAGCAATTCCTGGCACACAGAATATGCTTTTCTGTGAGCTTTTTCTAGTCATCTTCCTTCCTAGTCTTCCTTCTACACTTCTATCAGCAGGTCTCCAGAGCGGAGGATGGGACAATGAGGATATTTAGAGAAGAGAGCCAAAGTGACTGTGATGGAAGGAATAGCAAACACCAGCTCTCATTCCTGGCTCTTCCAACTCCTTCCCATATGTGAATATAGTCTTCCTGCCTGTACTTTCTCTTTTTGCTGGGTCAGGTGACTCATCTCGATAGGGCAAGAGACCAGCGTGTTAATCCTAGCCAAGGGTTTGTCTAGCCATAAAACTCTATTTCCCTGAAATACTACTCTAAGACCCCATTTCTTTATCTTAACATTAATATGTGTAGTAATTTTATAGATGTTAAATAAGAGCTAAGTGGGGCAAGGAATAACTAAGGCAACAAACACGGAAGATGCATGCCTCCCACTTCCTAAAAGGGTCTAAGGAAGAAGAAAAGGAGAGGGGTCAAATCTGAAACTTTTCCTTAATTGAATCATTAAATACATCCTTAATTAAGCCCTTAATTCCAACTATACTAGAACGCGGAATGAGCCTTGAAGATCTGATGACTGTGGAGCACCATCTAGTTCTGGCCACTAGAACTGCAACGGAGTCTTCTGATTCTCTAAGGTGTATGAGGTATATTCTCTGGGGGCTGGAAACCTAGAAACTTGCTCTTTAGTAGCTTGAATTTTTTAATTATTAAACTTCTAAATTGCAGCCATTGATTCCTTATTCCCTCAGAAAGGTTAAGCATCCTTTTTTTTTTTTTTTTTGCAACGGCTGCTGCTCATTTGATACATTAGTTTCTTATGAAAAATAAATGATCCATAGGTAAATATGAGATCTAAAACTCATCATAATATTAAAGATTTATGTATATTTAAGACAATATCAGCACTCCCATGATGAATTTTCTTCCCAGAGTTCATGGATCAGCTGCATAAATTTACAGTAAGTATAACCTTGGTGTATAATGAGTTCAGGTGTATTTTTAGAAATAATCAAATCTTTAATAAAATCCGTATTTTATTAAAAAAATAAGACTTTGCTTAACCCAAAAGTTTTGATTTCAAAAGTATATTTTAACCTTGAATGAAAAATTAAGTTTGGTTCTCTGAAAATATTTTAAAACAAAGAATGTTCTTGAAAATATTTTAAAACAAAAATGTTCTTGTTGTCTTCATTTTTCCTTGGTTTAGGATTACATTATACATTTCAGCTAATACTATATATTATACCTTTAGATCAACTAAAATACTCCTCCAGTTGGACTTTTGAGCATATGTAATTAGTTAGAAATAACCGAAAGAAATAGAATAAAATTTTTACAGGAAGGGTTTTTTAAAGAATGAGAATACAGATTGATATGGTTAATATGAATTCCATTTATAAAAGATATGCTTTGTGCTTCACAATTCACGTTGGTACTCGTGTTATATTTCTACATAAGCTTTTAAAATATCCATTAGCTGCCATGAGGATAACCCTCTATGGTCTGAAAAAAAAATCTTTCCAAAGGTTCACATAGAAAAAAAAATTGTGACAAGTCATCAGGGCTTCAAAATCATGACACCTTGAATGTATATAGCATTGTGGTATCTCAAAACAACATTTAATAAATCCCTCATTTGCAGAGGAGGAGAATTTCTCTGACAGAGAGACCACTTTAGCCTTTACCTTTTCTATTCTTCAGTTATGCTACCTATGAATAATTAAACTTCTGGGACATCATTTTTTGTTATTGTACTTAAAAATGTGTTTGTTACTCCAAGAAAATATTTAACTACGTGATTGCAGAGTGGCTATTAGGAGAAGTGATATTCTAGTATTCAAGCTATGCAGCTTTGAAGCTTCTAGAAGTGAAAACCCAGGTAAAACTGAACCTGATCAGAGGCAAAATAAACCATTCTTCAGGGTAGTCACTTCTACAACATTCTGATAAATTGGTTCCTTGCCTCCTGATCCAGCCACGCAAGTTCTGTAAAAGATTCAACATGTTGATTAGTTACTTTTTAAGAAAATCACCTTTATTCAGGCGCTAACCCTTCAAGGTCATATCACATTGTTAGTTTCCATAGAAACCATATTTCCAATTTTTTATCAAATATTGCTTGAGGTTCTGATCCAAGGCAAGTATCATTGAGTCAGTTCTGAGTAAAACAAAATACACATATCAGACAGTCAGGAAGCAAATTCAGGGGGATAAGTAAGAAGAAAATGGTCAGATCACTGTCTTTCTAGATAAGACAAAACTCTGTCAGTTTTAGTGAGGGGGGGCAAATGTGAAATGACCATATGCATCAAAATTAAGTTAGAATGTTTGGAATATTTGAATGAAATTGGCTGATATAGTTACATTTTTATTTTCAAATTGACTTTTGGTACTTAAAGCAAATACTTGAAATGTCAAGGACTAAATCCATTTGCTAACCAATTTGTAAATATGAACATGTATCTTACTTTGCAAAGAATTATCCATTATTTTTGAATATAGAATTTAATTTATAAATATTTCTTTCTCCTAAACAGGATTGCTCTCTTATATTTTACTATAATTTAGGAACTGGTTTTGGATATATAACTGTTTAAAAATTATTATTTAGAATTTTTATTCATACAGATAGAAAATTCAAAAATAATACATAAATTATACAGTAGTTCACCTGTGTAATGAGTGATCCATAAGCGTGTATTTCGTAACATCAGTAGAAGTATTTAAATAATTAAATAAAAAAATCTTCCTCAACGGATTTGGGAAAAACTCTGATCTTTCTGAATTGACTGCAGTAGTTGGCAATTACATAACAAGACTGCATCAATAGAGATCCAAATGTACAGACAGAGAATTTTGATCAAGTATCTAAAATTGCTGGGGAACCTGGGTGGCTCATTTAGTTGACTGTCTGCCTTTGGCTCAGGTCATGTTCCCAGGGTCCTGGGATAGAGCCCCATGTCTACTCCCTGCTCAGCGGGAGCCTGCTTCGCTGTCTTCCTCTGCCACTCCCCCTGCTTGTGCTGTCTCTCTCTCTCTTAAATACATAAATAAATAAATAAATAAAATATTTAAAGTATCCAAGATTCTTAAAATCATGATGAGTAAGCTTATAACTCCTGACTAGATAAAAATCCTAAACAAGTATTGTGTTTTGGAACTTTGTCCTTTCATTTTGTGCTTTTATAAGCTGGATCATGTTCATGGCTATTGCTGAAGGTGCTGGAGGAAGTTTGATCTGATCCTAAACTTCTCCCAGAACAGCAACTATCTATTAGTAAAACTGTTAATGAATTGTCAATGATATCTTGAAACTAAAGGTGCTCCATGATAAATGTGTGAATTTTACAATAATATAACCACTTGGGTATTGATTATATGGAGTCTTGTCATTTAGTGTTGATCTGTTATCAGAATGTGACCAGACAGTGGGAAGCAGCAGAGATAAAGACAGGAAGGAATAACTGACTAGAGTACAGCGCTCTAAGAGATGTGGTAGCTAACCCGAGTGGCAAGTCATCGCTGACAGAACGGGTGGAATGCTGCATAGCAGGGTGAAATATGTCATCTTACATTTCTTGAGAAATCCAACAGTTGTGCTATCAGTTTCCAAGGTTTCTATTTGCTGCCAACACTACAATAGGTAGCACAGCACAGAGCTGTAGTATTTTATCAAACATTTCCCCTATTATGTTTATATTTTCCATTAAAATAAATTTAATGGAACATGAAAAGTAAACTCAAACACTGAGGTTAATGGAAAAAGTAAAATCTATGAAGTGAAATTTAATTCTTCTTTCATTTATGGTCCCCTTGTATCTGTTGGAATGTTATGTGGTTCCAGAATTTAGGCCAACCTAATACTGACAAAAAGATTAATCAAAGTCCCATATCTTTATGATATTTTTTTATCTATTCCTCTTTCCTTTTAGAACTATGTTAGAGTTCACATTTTCTCATTTTGTTCTGTTATAAATTTATATATCAGGTGGGGTTTTCTGTTAATTATTAGATAAGATAGAAATCATTCAAAATTAGTATATGTACTAACACACTATTAAAAAATGTAGTCTAGGGTGCCTGGGTGGCTCAGTGGGTTAAAGCCGCTGCCTTCGGCTCAGGTCATGATCCCAGGGTCGTGGGATCGAGCCCCATATTGGGCTCTCTGCTCTGTGGACAGCCTGCTTCCTCATCTCTCTCTGCCTCTCTGCCTACTTGTGATATCTGTCTGTCAAGTAAATAAATAACATCTAAAAAAAAAAAAATGTAGTCTAGGGGTGCCTGGGTGGCTCAATGTGTTAAGCCTCTGCCTTCAGCTCAGGTCATGATCTCAGGGTCCTGGGATCGAGCCCTACATCGGGCTCTCTGCTCAGTGGTGAGCCTGCTTCCCCCATTCTCTCTGCCTGCCTCTCTGCCTACTTGTGATCTCTCTCTGTCAAATAAATAAATAAATAAAATCTTAAAAAAAAATGTAGTCTAATTACAATTTCTTTTGTTTGCTACAGTATAAGTTGAAGATAGTGTAGTGGACATTTTTATTCTTTTGGCTGTCCAACACATGAATTCCTTTTCCATGTTTGAGAAATTCCTACCATATAAGCCTGAACCCTTCTCCCACTGTAAAAGCTGAAAATATGAGATAATCTTGTTTCCCAGCTAAGTACACAATAGTGTTTCACCAGACTATTTCTGTGATATGATTTAGCCAATATTCCTTGTATAGCTTGAAGAAGCTGGGTGAGTTACCCAGTATCTGTTTAACAAAGTCATTTTCTAAATGTATCAAGCAGAATTAGTTTCACTTGCTGAATGACAATGCAAGTGAAGAAGCTTGGTTGCAGACCACAATATATCATGAGAAAGGAGGGCCTAGTTGGAACTGAGAGCAATAAAAATCCAGCTTATATTAATTGATGGAAGAACAGAAACTGAAAGCATCAAATTATTTACTAGGTTACTTGAAATGAAATACCCACTGGAGAAAAAGGCTTTGGGGAATTAAGTGGCCAATCCCTTGGAGTAATATGAAGGGCGTGAAGAATTAAAAGACTAGGAGGAGGGATGGTTATTTCTAATAGCACCATAAAGTTTATACATAAAGAGAATGACAAGGTCAAACTAGATGGCCAAGGATAGCTCTGTTCCACATTTATGGGGCAAATTTATGCATTTTCCTGACTTTGCTCCCTGGACATATATTTCTCTCAAGGAAATTCACAATGGGATGGGTGCCCAATAGAGCACTAAATTTGACTAAAGTCAACTCCTTTCACAAAATGTTCAGCGTGGACACTGCATTATTTTCCCCTTTGAAAGAGTCAGATATTTAAATGACAATTTAATCAAAGATAGGTAGGGAAGTAAGAAAGCATCTGGCCCTTTAGTGTGTCAAATATCCAGGTACAGATAAGTGAATTGTGTCATTAGTAAGGCAGGTAAAGGTATAAAATGGATTTCAGTCCTCAAACATGCAGGGTGGGGTCAAGAAGTTAAGAACAAGGAGGACGTAAAAAGCTGAATACATGAATACATGATTTGGAGACCGGTGGAAGCCAACCTAATAGCCAAGGTTAGCCCCAATGAGAGGAGGACTGTTCAAAGTAGGCTTATGCAAGACTCAAGCAAGCAGAGACACCAGGCAATATAATTTTAAATGCAGGGCTAAGTAGCAAGGGAATCTAAGTAGTGGTCCAGCTCAGAGGTTAGCAGCATCCTTACCGTTTGACATTTCCTAAGGGGTGAGGACTTAATAGTAACCAGCAGAGTCAGTGAGACCACAACCAGTGGCTTGGGATCAAGCTGATATCTCAAGAGGCTCTATTAGTTAAGATGAGAAGAGAGCAAAAATAACTAAGCGTGAATATAGAGACATGAAGGTGGAAACCCAGACTGATAATCCAGACCTACAGAGGAGCTGAGTAGGGAATAGAAGGACCTCATATTTCCGCAGGTAACCGATAACACAGCAGTCTCCGAGCAGCACGGAAGTTATGGCAAGGCAATCAGATTCTCGGTGTAGGAAACAAGACTATTTCCAGAGCCCCAGATAACAAAATTTCCTGCCTTAACTATAAAAACTGACATTTTCGGACATAGATTGATACCGATTTTTAAAATGGTGCAGCATCAAGACGAGTGAAGAAAAAAAAAAAAAACAAGAATTGAAAAACAACCTCGGAAATAAATCTTAGAAGTTTTGCCATCATATTTTAGGGATCATAGGAAATGTGAGAGCAGCAGAGGAACAGAAATAAGCAAATAATAGCCTTGGTTTTCAAAAAGGAAAAATAGATAATTCATTTAAAAATTTACAAAGTAGATTGAAAAATTTAGACATCAAGAGAATGGAAAGATAAACCACAGAAGGAGAGAGAATATTTGTAAAAACACATCTGATAAAGAACTGTTACTCAAAACACATAAAGAACTCTTAAATATCAACAATAAGAAAACAAACAACCTGATTAAAGAATGAACCAAAGCCTTAGCAGATACCTCACCAAGGAAGGTAAAAAAGATGGCAAATAAGCATATGAAACTATGCTTCACATCATATGTCACCAGGAAAATGCAAATTAAAACAAACATGAGATATCACTATACATGTATTAGAATGGCTAAAATTCAGGACACTGACAACATGAGTGCTGGCAAGGGTGTGGGACAACAGGAACTCTCATTCATTGCTGATGGGAATACAAAAATAGTACAGCCAGTTTGGAAGTCAGTTTGGCAATTCCTTACAAAACTAAATATACTCTTAGCATACAATTCAGCAATTGCGATCCTCAGTCTTTAGCCAAAGGAGCTGAAAACTCTCGTCCACACAAAAACCTGCTTTACTCGTAACTGTTAAAACTAGGAAGCAACCAACATATCTTTCAGAATGTGAATGGACAAACTGTGGTACATCCAGACAATGCAGCATTATCCAGCGCTAAAAAGAAACCAGCTACCAAGCCATGAAAAGACTTGGAAAAACCTTAAATGGTATTATTAAGTGAAAGAAGCCATTTAGAAAAGGCTACATGCCGTGTGATTCCAACTATATCACATTCTGGGAAAGATAAAACTATGGAGACAGTAAAAAGATCAGGAGTTGGTGGTGGGTGGGGAGGGACTAGATGAGTAGGCAGAGCACATAGGAAGCTTAGGGCAGTGGAAATACTCTGAACGACAACATAGTGACGGGGACATGTTATTATACATTTGTCCACCCATAGAGTATACAACATACCAAGAGTGAACTCTAATGTAAACTATAGACTTGGGGTGATACTGACGTGTTAATGTAGTTCCATTGGTTGTAACAAATGTACCACTCTGGTGGGAGATGTTAATGGGGGAAGGCTTTGCATATGTGGGAACAGGGAATATATAAGAAATCTCTAACTTCTCCTCTTAAGACAGAATCTTAACCAGGCTCCATGACAGCATGGAACCCGATACGGGGCTCAGTCTCACAACCCTGAAATCAGGACCTCAGCTGAAACTGAGAGTCAGACGTGTAATGGTCTGAACCACCCAGGCACCCCTCATCCCCAAAATATTAATTTAAAAAATTTTAATGTAAATCTTGGAAAAAAGATTTTTTTCCTGGAAAAAAGAAAAGTCCATTTGGATTATTAAGTAGAGGAATTGTGAACTCTGGGAAGACAATGTACTAAATACTAAATGAATCAATGAACCAAATAAACTATGCTAAATAATTTAGCTAAAATAATATATTTTTTAAAAATTTGGGTTTCTGGACTGGTGCTAAATAAAGTAAAAACCAAGTGTGTAGTGTACCTTAAATTGAGCCAAAGAATTTGATTCAAACCGTCTTTGATTGTCTCGTGGAAAAGATGACAAAATGTTCATTGAGTAATAGAGTAGATATTAACAGTGTAAATTGTTTGGAAAGATATTATACATTCGATATAAAGTTAAAACATATATTTTCTGACTATAAAATGTCCTGAAATATTAATGATATTAATTATTTAATATTTTATAGAAATATAACTTAGGCCAAGAACACTGAGATGAAATTCATGCAATGAATTTTAAATTTATATATATTTCTACATAAATGTATATGTAGTTATCAGATAACTTTATATTTTCCCATTTATTCATAGTTTTCCCATCTTCATCATAGTTAATTCTGTTAAATAGGCTTTGATGGGGAAGAATCAGATAGAATTTAAAATTTTTACCTTGCCTTGGCCTGCATTTCATGGCACCCTTGTGTTCTCTTTGTTAGATGTATTATAATGGTTAACACTTTTTTTTAACATCCTGAAATTTCTCCTCTGAAAATAGGGCCACCTGGAGCATATCTGCTTTCTCTTTGTACAGGTTCTGATAAGAATGAACTTTGATGGCATTTTCTTTATTTCTGTGGATGGTTTTTATGACCCGGTTGCTCCTCTTGCTTTAATATGTGGACATTCATCTTGACTGGTAATACATCTTGACTTGGAATACAGAAACTTTGGTGCATGGGGCATTCTGAAATTTTTCCTGAGCTAATGAGAGTTCATGCAGACAAGTAAAAGTCACAAATATTGAATAGCACTCCAAAAGTTCCTCATTTGTCTTTCTAATAAGGGCCCACCTGTTTATCTGGAAATGTGGAGTGGGAGCTTAAATCCGAATGGAGCTGGAGAAGATACTGTGTGGCAATCAGGGATTTAGCTAATTTTAGGTCTGCATCCTGGGCTTGTGCCTGTGGAGTGTGTGTGTGAGGTGGGGAGTACATTATGAAGCCATTAAGTTTCACAAGTCTCTGTAGGACACACTGATCTGTGATTTCTGCAACCCTGGGCTCCCAGGATGGACAGAACTTTCAATGTGTGACTCTCCTCTTGGGTTTCCATTTTTTTAAAAATATTTTATTTATTCATTTGACAGAGAGAGAGATCACAAGTAGGCAGAGAGGCAGGCAGAGACAGAGAGGGGGGGAAGCAGGCTCCCCGCTGACCAGAGAGCCCAATGTGGGGCTCGATCCCAGGACCTTGGGATCATGACCAGAGCCGAAGGCAGAGGCCTTAAACCACTGAGCCATAAATTTTCCCCACCTGACTGTCTTTTTATTTATTCATTTGCTACTCTTGTTTTCGAATATCCTAAAAAGTAGGCCTGTCCCAAGAAACTGTCTTTTGGTCTCCTTTTTCCTCAGGAGTGAGCCTTTCTTGGGATGATGTTATCTCATCTCCTGTTTCCCACTGTCTCCACTCTGAGGATGAACCTCAGAACTTCTAGCCCTGACCTCTTTCTTAATCTCCAAATTTACAGTTTGAGTTGCCTGAGTAGTTTGACAGAGCATCCAATTTAATATTTCCAAAAATTATTCTTTATTCCCATACCCTCAAATCTCAGAAATTTAAAAAAAAGAAAGAAATGTTGCTTCTCCATTATTAAAAAAAATATCGTAAGTGACATCACTTCATTAAATATGAAAGCGTAGGTCTTTTTATATTTTCCTCAACTCCCTTGTCATCAACTATGTTGCCTACTATAACATATTTTGCTTTTAAAGTTTTATATGTATATATATATACACACATATATATGTATATCTTCACACTCTTCTTCATTCTAAAGCTACTTTCTAGTTCCAACTCATTTTGCTGAGATTATTATAATAGTTCCAACTGGATCTACCACCTCTAAGACATGTATGTATCAACATATCATGTATCATGTATCATGTATCAACATATATTGATACAATGTTGATTCTAAAAGTAAAGTTATAATCATGTCTATTTCCTACTTATAACCCCAAATTTCTCCCCACAGTTTACCAAATTCAGTGAAAGTCTTGTCTGATATTTTGACAACATTTTTTTACCCTACCTTTTAATTTCATATTCTGCCATTCAAACCAGAAATCAGTGAGGATAGTCTGTTTAATTTGCATTTGAACCCCTAGGTGCTTGTTAAAATTTATGTTTCAGGGGTCCAGTCTACTTGCTGAAGAAAAATCTGTAGGAGTAGAAGCTTCAAATTTCCAGGTTTAAAAATCTTGTTATGTATCTTAAAGTGTTAGAACCATTGTCCAAAATTAAGACTGAATGATTAGTTGATTGTCAATATGTCTTATGTATTCTTGTCTCTTATCCTTTGTTCATGGTCCTCTCTTTTTCTGAATGCCCTCCTTTTTCCAATCTGTACCTATGTAAATCCTACCCATTCTTTGAGAAATATACATACCACATACCAGCCTCAATGTAGATGAGTAGTTCAATAAATACATTTATCGTAGGTCAACAAATACATGACTTTCTCTCTTGGCAAGTTCTTCAGCTTCTCTAAGTCACAATTTCTTCAACCTCACAAAGATTATTTTGAACTAAATGATCCCTAAAGAATGTTAGTCTTCTTCTAAATTGTGATTCTTTTATGTGCCTTTTGGTGCTTACTGAAATCTGCCTAATGCTATTATTAATGTACTTGTCTTTTCACCTTTACACTATAAGGACCTTAAGAATATAAACTACCTCTGTTTCTATCTATACTCTACACTGCTTTGCAAAATACTTGCCACATAGGTGGTATTTAATAAATAAATTTTATTGAATTGGTTCAAAGGAGTTAAATAGCTCTTTAAACTCTGCTTTGCTTTTGTATCCTGGGTTTTCCTGCCTTGACTATAACAATTTAGGTATATGCACTTGATTTATATTAAGGGTGAATCTGAATTCCTTCTAAAAATTAAATTATTTCATATTTATTAATTAAATAGTACAGTATTAATGCATTTATCGTTGTATTAACATAAAAGAATGTGAAGTGTGAGACATGGAAATGAATATTCCATTAGAAGAAGTGATATGTTTAAGTATCCTTCAGAAGCGTTTTGATAGTTCAGTGTGTTTATGATACTAGTGGCTATGTAATATGCATAACAGATCAACTACAATGCAGTGTTATCAAAGAAAAAGCTATACTTGAAAAAAATCAACACATACAAATTAATTACATTGAGTTCTGAAATGCAAAAATGTCAAAAGAAATTATCTTTTATATTTAAGTATTTTAACATGTCTGAAATTTAGTCTTCAAATTAAGAGGCTGTCAAGGGATTTGACTATTTCTGGATATATGCAGATATATGCAGATATATTCTCTGATAATGAGTAAATATTTCCACTAGACTAACTCAAGAAATAATTAATTAATTATGCTGAAACAGAAAGAATGATGGTTAGATATTAGGAGGAACTTCATAGCACTCTGAAATCTAATTTACACAGTCTTAGAAATAATATTAGAGAAAGGAAGTATGTTCATAGAAGATTAAACGATTGGTCTGGCTTATGCAAAGGGGTCACAGAACACATACCACCTACGCCATCTGTATGGATATAAAGTAGGGCTTACTGGGGGAAACCGACAAATAAGAAGTAATAGCACAGAAACCACTGAGCTTTCATTATCACATGGCTTAGGCCAGGCTTGGTTGCGTGAGCCATACCTGATAATCCAGATGAAACTGTCCCCCTCAACATTCTACATATTTATAGGGTAGAGATACATACCATCTCAGAACAGTCCTGTTTCAACAAGAGGTCTTGTTCGAGTGGGGCAACCTCCGGAACCCAGGGCCTAGTATCATCTTGTCCTTGAGTTGCACTAACTCTGGCCTGCAGAACCTGCTGTCTAGTATGCCCCTGAGGTGGGAGGAAATACACTCTGGAACCATACAGTTGGTCTCTGGTGAGTCAGTGCCCTTGCTTTTGGGGATTTATCAAATCTCCCAATCTCCATCAGCTCCTAGTTGCTCCAGATTGCAGAGTTTACCAGTGTCCTTGAGAGTATGGCATTCTGTAGCATTGTCTGGGAGGAAGCTATCGTTTCAGACCCTAATCCAGACTCCCAGTGCCAACCCAGATGGGGTAGCCCACTACACAGACTGAAACCAGAAACTTGGGACAAAATATAAAAAGAAATTACTTGAATAGCCAGCAGATTGGAGAAAAAAAGTCAAAATTGAAGAATGGCTGGTGGAGTGGAGGTAATTTTCCTGTTTTGTTTTGTTTGTTTGTTTTTTTCCATTTTCTTTCTTTCCTTTCTTTTTAAAATTTCCTTTATTTGCTGGTTTTGATCCAGGGATGGGCAGAGTCAAGTGGAAACAAAATTTAAAACTCCAAAAGAAATTGTCTTTCTACCCAGAGGGCCAGAAAACCTGTGAGCCAAAGAGTATGGGGGAAAAATCCCTAATTTTTTTTTTTCTTGTTTTCTTCCAGCCTTCCTGAGACCAGCACTGGTTACAGAACTGAATTGCCATCACTATGGAATCTGTCATAATAAAGAACACATTGCTATGCGGTGATACATCTGTCGTGATGGTGAAGACCTAAAACCCTGAGAATTTAGGTAGAGGAACTAGAAGAAAAGTAAAGAAGTCATCTATCGTGCAAAGAGCAGAGAGTGGAAATCCTAGTTACTTTTTATCTCTTTATTGTCTTGGAACATCACATAGAGAGTACCCCAGTCACAGAGAACTGCACAACAGCATGGGGGAATGAAACTCTGATAAAATCCAAGACTTTTGGCCAGAGGAACCAGGGGTCTTTGAGAGCTACAGACCATGAGATAAATTCTAGAGAGTATAGAGCTACACTGATATCATTAGCAGGCTCCCTCCCAAACCAGGCATGAAAAGAACACAACTGGAGAAGAGTAACAAAAGGCTTGGAGAACGAGATTATGAGATAAACCACCATCGACATCCCAGACTAACCTCTGAGTGGCTCAGACATGGGGCCGACCCCACAGTGAAAACTTTGAAATGGAACATGTATTGCACACCTGTTGTTTTAAAACTTGGGAGCTTCCCAGGTGAAATCTGAAACTGATCCCTGTACCCAGAGGGCAAGGAAAGATGAGAAAAAAGGCAGACTACCCCATACTGGGCGGTGGCAGTTTTAATGAGCAAGTGAGCTTATTTATCAAGATCTTAAATTGTTTTGGTTCTTGTTTTTTGTTGTTGTTGTTTTTGTCTTATTTTAAATATTTTATTCATCTATTTGTCAGAGAGAGGGGGAGAGAGAACACAAGCAGGGGTAGCGGCAGGCAGAGGAAGAGGCAGGCTCCCTACTGAGCAAGGAACAAGAAGCAAGGGAACGGATCCCAGGACTCATGACCTGAGCCAAAGGCAGACACTTAACTGACTGAGCCACCCAGGTGTCCCATACTTACCAAGATCTTACAATGTTTTAATCACATTTATCTGATATTTGACCCTTCTCTAACATCACTGATAATGTTATTTATGTGTTCACATAGTTGTTTATACTACTTCAAAAGGCACTTTGTATTCTTTAAAAACTATTTGATAATTATGAAGTATATATGAAAGATATATAAATGTATGTAATGTCCACATACATTTTTTTAAAGATTTTATTTATTTATTTGAGAGAGAGAGAGGGAGTACAAGCAGGGGGAAGAGCAGACTCTGCATTGAGCACAGAGCCCGATGCTGGGCTTGATCCCATGACCCGAGCATAACCCACTGAGCCATCCAGGCGTCCCTCTAAGCACATTTTAAAGAATGATAATCAAAAGAACAACCAAACATCGTTGAGCCTATGAAATAAAGCTTTAAAAATCTGTTGAAGCTTCCTGGGTGCTACCCCTCACACTTTTCTTTTTCCACAACAGAGGAAAGCACTATTTAATGTTTATGATGCCTTTGATTTTTTGATAGATATACCACATTTGTATCCCTAAACAATATGTTGCATAATTTTGCTCATTTAAAAATACCATCGTAATAAAGTTATGTTGCATGTATTCTGTGGTAACTTGCTTTTTTGCTCAGCATTAATTTCTGAAATCTTTCCAAAAGAATGTGTGACAGTAGCTTATTTCCTTCACAATTTCATTGTATATGTGCTCTACAATTTATCTGTGTGAGGGGAGAAGCATTTGGGTTGTTTCCATAATTTTTGCTATCATTGAAAAATGCTGCTAAAGCCTTCTTACCTGTGCCATCAGGTGAACAAGGGCAATGATTTCTCTCAGGTATAAATCTAAAAGTTAAAATACTGGTTGTATGATATGTGCGTGTTCATATTTACATAATAGTGCCATATTATTTCCCAAGATGGCCATATTTTCCAAGACACCTCTGGAACTGTTGTCATTGTTTTATATCCTTGCCAACATTTCATATTTTCAGTCTTTACATTTTTTTTATCCCATAGGGTGGATGCAAATATTTTCTCAATTGTTGATTTAATTTGTGTTTCCATGATTTCTAAAGAGTTTGAGCAACCTTTCATGTTATTGGCCATATACACTATGCAGGTCTTTATATAAGAAAGCAAAAAAATAAGCAAAGTTAATCTATGGTGATAGTGGTCATAATAAAATTGTCATGTGATGAGGAGATAGGTAGTTGTTGATTGGTAGAGGCCACAAGGAAGCTTTTTGAGGTACCATATATATTCTACAGCTTAATTTGGGTGGTGGTTAAAGAGGTATAGTAGTAAAAATTCATCAACATATAAACTTAAAGTTTAATCGATAAAATGGAAAGACATTTGGAGGGGGAGATGAACCATGAGAGACTGTGGACTCTGAGGAACTAACTGAGGGTTTTGGAGGGGAGAAGGGTGGACGGTTGGGTGAGCCTGGTGGTGGGTATTAAGGAGGGCACGTAATCCATGGAGCATTAGGTGTGGTGATGAATGCTGGAACACTGAAAAGAAATTTAAAAAAAATTAAAAAATAAATAAACCCAGCTCTTCTGGCTCAGAAAAAAACAGAAAGACAATGAAACTAATAAATAAATCAAAATATTGCTTTTTAAAAAAGAATCAGTAAAAGAGACAAATACCAAAAACACAGAATGAAAGTATTAGAGGAAAGGGGTGTCTGGGTGGCTCAGCTGGTCAAGTATCTGAGTTTTGGTCTCAACTCAGGTCTTGATCTCAGGATCTTGAATTCAAGCCCTTCTTTGGGCTCCATGCTGAGTGTGGAGCCTATGGAAGGAAGGAAGGAAGGAAGAAAGAAAGACAGGCAGACTAGGTGAAAAATAATCATTGAGAGAGAGGAATTCAGAAAATGAGACTATTATACACAAATATTTGCAAATACTTTTTAAAATATAGATGAAATGGATAATTTTCTAGGAAAATACAATTGACCAGAATTACCAGCACACATATTTTAGCAATGTTTTCAGTTTTCTTCATATAAGATTTATACTGAGCTTACTTCTAAATAGTTCTATCTTTTCTTGTTTTGATTGTATGCGGGATTTTCTCTTATCTTATATACCTAACTGGTTATTGTGTATACACTTCAAGGCTGCTTACTAATTTTGTACCTGCTTCATGAAAATAATTTGTAAGTTTTCTCTATTTTTTCTAAGTTCTGAAATAATACAAATATCATTCAATTATTTACTTCAAAGATTGATAGAATTCTGCTATTTAAAAACCTGTAACATTTTTGGGAGGGAGTTGTTTTGTAAGAATTTGGTCTTAAGGTACATGCATGTCTAGCTTTAGTGAAGACTGCTCAAACAACTTCTCCGTGTCATAAAGAGTAGTGTGTTAAAGCTTTCTATATCAAAGCTGGTAATTTTGTTCAAAGTATAACTAATATGGCTGCTATCTCACTTCTACTTCCCTGCAAAATATCTTTTGTGGCCAACAATAACCTGGAACTATAAAGGTAAGAGGATCCTAGGAAATATAATTCCAGTCTAACAAAGTTAACACAGTACAAGACCACAAACTGAGCCTCTGAAGGTTTTATTTTTTTTAAGATTTTATTTACTCTTTTGGTATTTATTCATTTGAAACAGAGAGAGAGAGCACATAAGCAGGGGGAGAAGCAGAGGGAGAGGGAGAAGCAGACCAGGCTGAGTGGGGAGCCCGACATGAGACTCCATCCTGGAACCCGAGGACCATGACCTGAGCTGAAGGCAGATGCTTAACTACCTGAGCCTCCCAGGCACCCTGCCTCTGAAGGTTTTAGTTATTTATGTACAAACCTGTTGCAAGAGGGCTATACGCTGTTTGATTCTAAAGTTGGTGTTCTTTCTGGTACACTGAACTGAAATTTTTACCTGGAAATTTTCACCATCATCCACATGGGTGGGGGGAAAAGACCTGTAGATGAAAGCCCTTTCTTTGTATAAAATCATGCATGTGCATCATAGGATGCATGTATTGCTTGTGGTTCTATGCCACTTGTGTAGGTAGACATTTAGCAAAATAGAGGGGTATGTGCTTGAGAATACTGCCTGTAGAATGCTGGAGAGCAGGGTGCTGCTCTAGCAGGAGAGAACCTGGTGCCATCTTTGCTCTTTGTTCCTAGACCCATCACTAAGCCATTAGGGTGTGACATTGTCTTAGTCTATTTGGGCAGCTATAGCAAAATACCACAGACTTAGTCGTTTAGTCATTTATAAATAATAGACATTTATTTCTCTGAAGGCTGGATATTCAAAATTAAGGGGGTCAGCATGGTTGGTTGAGGGCCACCTTCTGGGTCAAAGACTTCTCATTGTTCCCTCATACAGTGGAAGGGGCAGGGGATCTGTGGGATCTCTTAGAAGAGCATTCTTGTGGGCTCCACCATTGTGACCTAATCACCTTCCAAGGACCCCACTTTCTTTTTTTTTAAAAAGATTTTTATTTATTTATTTGACAGACAGAGATCACAGAGAAGCAGGCAGAGAGAGGAGGAAGCAGACCCCCCGCCGAGCAGAGAGCCCGATGTGGGGCTCGATCCCAGGACCCTGGGATCATGACCTGAGCCGAAGGCAGAGGCTTTAACCCACTGAGCCACCCAGGTGCCCCTGGACCCCACTTTCTAATACTGTTATATTAAGCACTAGGATTCCAACATATGCATTTGTGGGCGGGGGATGCAACCTTCCAGATCCTGGCAGGCATATAGTGAAATGATCCCAAATATCGCTAGCACAGGGAAGCCATTCATGGAGTTACCTTTAGTGTTTGGATGGACAGAATTCCCAGATGGCAATAATATATTTTATCTGTTAATTTGCTCTGATGTAGGGAGACCTGTAACTATTTTGGAAATGAATACTTCTGCAAGGAAGATAAACAGACAGACAAAATACCTTTATTTAGGTACAGCTTCATGGAAATTCGATCACATTCAGAAGGACCCTATACTGGTTTTATCATTATCAGTGTCTTGTAATTCGTAATAATTACACTTTTTACTTGTTTGACTTTAAATTCAAAAATTGTATTTTCAAATTTTGTAAGTTGAAGTCTAATGGGGAAATGGAGTATATGCATGAGCAGGGAAAAAAAATTGAAAGAAATTAAAAAGCTGTGTGTGTGTATATATATGTATACATATATATATTTAAAAGTTGTTTGTTTTATTAACCTTTAATGGCACTATTTTCTGTTTTTATAACAAGGGCTCCCTCATTTTCATTTTTCTCTGTGTCCTGCAAATTATGTAGCCAGTCCTAAGTACAATGGTAATATGAAACTCGTCCACTCCAAAATGAATGGAATAAATATTTAAATTATGTGTTAAAACAATAGCATTAGTTAGGAGTCAATAATAAAAATACTATGTTGTCATGAAATAATATTTTTCATTTAGCAAAAATGGATTTGTTCACAGGATTAGACCACAGAATATTAATACACCTATGATGTATTATTAAGGAAAACCTGGGTATTTCATGTGGAGCACTAATACTGGGACATGTTTCGAGTCAAACATCACTTGTGCCATGCTCAGAGGTGGAGCAATGAGATAGACAGACATAACCCCAAATAAAGGCAATGATAGAGATGTTTGGGGGTTTGGAATCAGAGACTCCCAACCTGTCCTTATCACTGCTGGATAAAGCAGGAAGTTCAGGTATGTGTGCTTGGAAAATGTCATGTGGCTCAGAGAATTAAATAAGTGGCAGCTGAGGTACCCTGAGGAAAGGCAAAATGGAGCAGATGGGCATGGACAGAAGTAGGAGAGTGCATTGGGAAGTGGGCAGCAAGGCTGCTGCCTGGCTCAGGTCCAGGATGTATTGGGAGTAAGAAGCTTGATAGCATCTCCCAAATGGGAGAGGTAGTATTCCCTTTTTCAAATAGGTTCAGGAAGAAAAGAGTGAAAGCAGAAGAGACTATGGGGGAAGAAAAGACCAAATATATTCATAAAAAGATTAAAAACTGTACAAAGAAATATATCTAACCTGTTCCACAAAATTGGAGTAGAGCAGACACATTTTATTGCTCAAAAGCAAGAGTCAATCTCCAATATATCTATTAGAAGAAGTTTAGTCTTACCCTCTTGAGAAATTTCCCTCTACTCCACACACTCGTCATCAATAATCCCAGGGGCATGCTCATTCTTAGGGATTCATTGCTCTTTCTAACCATGGAGAGCTGGGTCCACAGAGTGATGCAGTACACAACTCCATTGCCTATTCCTGTCATTCAGTGTTGGGTTAGAGACTGGTTTGGCATAGCTCCAGAGTCTTATCCATCATTTCAGGGATGCTCTTGTTGGTTCAGGGCTGCACCCAAGGTTACAATGATGCCCCACATTGGGAGCCAATGTGACCTTTTCTTCATTCACTTTCCTTTGCTCAGCCCTTACTCTCCAAAGCCAAACCACTGTGGCAAGATCAGGAGGCATCTTTTAGACCTGGTTAGCATAAATCCTCCCATGATACTTAGGGACCAACATGAGCAACATTATTTCAGGGATGATACTTTCCCATCCATGTTGGGTTTACTTGCCAAGTTTCTTGCTCTTCCTTGAATCCTAAGACCTAGTGGAAACTGTTATGGCAGTTACATAGCCGAGATTCTCCATGTCCTGTCTCAGAAGACAGGGTTTGGAGGTTGATTTTCTTTCCTTCCAGAAAGTCTTGGCTTCTCCTCCAGGCTTATCAACTTTTGCATAGTGGTCCTTTAGAGAGGGACAACATTAATCAAACGATGAAAGTTTCTTTCTTTTGCCCTTTCCCCAAGCCCACCACTAGTAAAAATGTTCTCCCAGCTGTTGTATAAGAGAGGGAGATCCTCAGCGATTCTTTGTAGATGAAATATCTGCTTCTCATGACTTTTCTGTTTTACCTTTTCGAAGTTGCCAGAAGCAGCAGTAACTTATCTTATTAAACTGTGTGTTTATATGTGTAAGTGTCACGTATCTGCCACACCAGGCACTATACCTTGCACAAATGAAATGTGTAATCCATAGAGGTGATTAAAGACTAGTTTGTGTGCTTGTAGTTTTTTAGAATGGCTGTTTCATTTAATCATTTGATAAAAATTTATGGATCACTTCCTAGGTGCCAAAACTGGAGATGTAGTGAACAAAAATAGCCCCAGGCCTAGAGACTCAAGTGGAGGAAATCGATAAGTAAACGGGCCATTTTAATACAACACAGTAAGTGCGTATGCTAGCTAATGAGTACCGTGTCCAGCAATTATAAAAAGGTTGTACTAATTAGGCCTTCTTTGTTGTTGCGATGACAGAAGTCCCCTTGGAAGGTCTTGAGTCATGTGGCATTTATTAAAAGGCTTCATGTGGAAATAAGAAAAAGAGAAATCTCACTCATGTTTTCCGGTCTCCTGGGAATCCAGGAAATGCCCCAATCCAGGTCCCAAAGGAAAAACTGAAATCCTCTTTGGTAGAGCTGGCTTTCCTGAACTTCAGGAATGTGGAAAGTCACTCAGGATCCAGTCAATACCATCATCAGTTGCTTCACTATATAATTTTTAAAATTCTTTACCTTATTTGCCACTGCTCATTTAATTTTCACTTATTTCCTTTCTGAGTTGTAAGTTGTTTTTCTTTCTACCTTCTCCTGGAATTTGGTAACTCACGGCTGGCCTCTGCCTTGTCACTTTCATTGCCAGGCGAAGGCTTCTGCCTTCTTTCTCTATGCCTTTCTCCTTCTGCTTTGTTCATTAATGGGCCAACCCTTTCTCTTTTCCTGATTTCAAAATTTCCCGAGTTGATATTCAGTTTATCCCCATTGTCACTGTTGGGTAAAATTAGGCAGACTGCTCCTCTTATTTCCTCTGGTCCAGTTTTTAGACTAGCTGCCCTCTTCATCTCCATGATTGTATTCCCACCATAAAATCATAACTTGGCCACTGATGTGTTCTAACATTTTTTGCAACAAAGGGTTATGGGCAGGTTTACCTTCAAAGGGCCTGTGGGCATAGGAGGCACTTCTAGGCTAGCCTAAGACAAAGATTATACTTATAATAATTCAATACTTATAATACTTATAATAATTTCAATACTTATAATAATTTATGAACTACTTATACAACCAATCACAAAATTCTATTGGATATATAGTAGCTGTACAAGAGGTGTCAAGATACCCTTAGATGATGATACCTAAAAGCTTTGAGGCTTTTATCTTGCAGATTCGAAGCTCTGGACTTGAAGCCACAGATTTTTAGGCTTTGATGTTACAGTTTTTGTTTAATCAGTACTTTTCCAACTGTCTGGTTTTATATGCATAACATGCATTGATAAATATGTAAATAATTTGGGACCCTATAAGATATTTAAGCATAACTCTTACAAAAGACTGAACTGATAGTCATAATTGACTAGCAAATTGATAAGAAACATTTTTATAATTATCTTATTAATAAAGCAAAATAACATTGAGCATTTTCTAGGTGAATTTTTAAAATTTTCTGTCTGTATTTTCACAAAAATCTTACAAAATAAAATTTGAGCACATATTTGAAACTTTATGAATCATTTGAAGCAACTGACAACTGAGTACTATCTTGCAGTTGCTATTTCCCACCCCACTGGCACCAAATACAACTCAGAAAACATATCAAATTCAATGTATGACAGTTGTTCATTGGTCAGAACAGAAAAATGTGATGATAGAACTGAATGATCCCATGACACAAGATAATGTGGGCTTACCACACTTACAATAACCTCCTTGGTGAGTTGATGTTATATTCACATGATGAACAAGTGATTTTAAGAATTCTATCAGTGTATATCCCACTTTGTAGTCCTTTGTTAACATAAAATAAGCAATAATTGTTCTGTTCCCAATTCCAACAATAATTGGATTACAAAACCACCTAATGCACACTTCATTAACATCAGTCTAGGTGTGATCAAAAGGGGTTCATTCTAAATAACAAAAGACACTTATTACTCAGGAAATTCCAACAAAGCTCTATGCCAGGAATTGGGGACAAAAATCAAATACGTTTCTTACATCACAATTGGGATAGTGGGCCATAAAAGCATTCTTAGATGCCATTCCTACAACAGGATGCCTAGCAATAACTTAACTATATAAGAGTGTAACTATGAGCCATACAAATATATTCCACTTAACTCCAGCTAAATGGAACCCTAACCCTATTTGCCCAGAGCTGGATCCTCAGAATGCCTGTGGTCACTCAAGACACTCATAGGATGGAAACTGTAATAGAGAGATCATTTAAATGGAAAGAGACAGTGGTGTCAAAAGATTAAAGTGAAAATACATTATTCTAAACATTTTTTACAAATAACATGAAAGCATGTGAACACATTGCCAGGCCCTCTTTCAGCAACCATGGAAAATGCCTATGCAAGTGGGTCGTTGAAGTTTATGTTTCATTAATGTCAGTGTAAATCTGCCCCTGGAGACATGTGAGACGAAATGACAGTGAGGTCGATAGAGGACTTTAAAAAAATTTAATTACCCTAATTATCCTTTGGTGATTTCTCAGGATACTCAGTAACGATTTCGCTTGTTTCTAATTATAGAATACCCACATGGTATATTTCTGTGAGCCTATGCTGGATTATGAGTAGCCCCAGAATAATATAGATTATGGGATGGCTAGGTGGCTCAGTCTGTTAAGTGTCTGCCTTCAGCTCAGGTTCATGATCTCAGAGTCCTGAGATTGAGTCCCAAGTGAGGCTCCCTGCCCAGCAGGGATCCTGATTCTCCTTCTGCCTGCTGCTCCCCCTGCTTATGTGCTCTCTCTGACAAATAATAAAGAAAATCTTAAAAAAATTTTAAAGGTTATAAGATTATTAGATAATAGTAATCTGATAGTTGAATTTGGTAGGTGGTAAAAATAAAGGTCAAATGGTTTTTGAAAAAAGTTGTGAAAACTTAAATTTGCATGTATTTATCAGAAAATAAATCTGGCCTGGGGAAAAAATATTTACAACCATCAGAAATGGGACAATTTCTTATCTTCTATAGAGCTTCATTTGCCCTTCAAAATTAAGCATATTCTAGGATTGGTCAGATATTAATTGGTGGAATGGCTTAGGATTTTTCTTTTTGTTTGCTTAAAAGTTATAAAAAGGAAATTTCTTAAGGTTTTCTATCAGATTTATTACCAAAGCTGCCTTCCATTTTAAAAGGAGAAAAAGGCTTGTCTGAGTGACAATGAGCTATCAATCCAGGAAGCATACATGTGGGGGCACCTGGGTGGCTCAGTGGGTTAAAGCCTTTGCCTTCGGCTCAGATCATGATCCCAGGGTCTTGGAATCGAACCCCACATCAAAACCCACATTGGGCTCTCTGCTCAGCTGGGAGCCCGCTTCCTTTCTTTCTCTCTCTCTCTGCCTGCCTCTCTGCCTGCTTGTGATCTCTGTCAAATAAATAAAGAAAATCTTTAAAAAAAAAGTATACATGTGGACAGATTTATGTATTGATGAGAATAATTTTAAAAATCAAAATTTGGGGGGCGCCTGGGTGGCTCAGTTGGTTAAGCAACTGCCTTCGGCTCAGGTCACGATCCCGGAGTTCTGGGATCGAGTCCCACATCAGGCTCCCAGCTCCATGGGGAGTCTGCTTCTCCCTCTGACCTCCCCTCTCATGCTATCTCACTCTGTCTCTCTCTCTCTCAAATAAAAAAATAAAATCTTAAAAAAAAAATCAAAATTTGGTACCTATTGTTTCTAGGTTCTTTTCCTCTGAGCTCTTATATTTGTAGGAATAGCCCAGGCTTTTTATTTCACATAATTCTTAAACTATCTGCTAGCTAAAGTTATCTATAATTGATGCTAGAAGGAAATAGATATGGAGTCAACATTACTGAAGTCATTTGGTCTATAAGACCTTCAGAAAAGTGCTTTTTTTTTTTTTAATACTGTATAGTTAACACAGTGTTACATTAATTTCAGGTGTACAATATAGTGATTCAACGATTATGTGCATTACTCAGTGTTCATCAGGATATGTGTAATCTTAATCCCTTTCACCTTTTTCACCCATCCCCCACCCCGCCCTGGCCACCCCCCTTCTTACCCATTTGTTGTCCCATTAGTTGTCTGTAGTTAAAAATCTATTTCTTGGATTGTCTCTTTTTTTCCTTTTTTCATTTGTTTTGTTTCTTAAATTCCACATATGAGTGAAATCATGTGGTATTTGTCTTTCTCTGACTGGCTTATTTTACTTAGAATTATACTCTCTACATCCACCCATATTGTAAAGGGCACGATTTCATTCTTTTTTTATGGCTGAGTGATATTTTATTGTGTGTATACACACACACACCATATCTTCTTTGTCCCTTCATCTATCAGTGGACACAGGCTGCTTCCATTTTCTGGCTAGTGTAAATAATGCTGCATAAACATAGAGGTGCATATAACCTTCCACATTTGTGTTTTTGTATTTTGAGGGTAAACACCCATTAGTGGAATTACTGCATCATACGGTGGTCCTATTTTTAATTTTTTTGAGGAACTCCAACTGTTTTCCAGAGTGACTGCACCTGTTTGCAGTCCCACCAACAGTTCCAGAAAATTGCTTTTTCTCCACATTCTTGCCAACACTTGTTTCTTGTGTTTTTTATTTTAGCCATTCTGATAGGTGTGAGGTGATATCTCATTGTGGGTTTTTTTTTTTTCTTTTAAGTTTCTATCTATCTGAGAGAGAGAGAGCAGGAGATGGAGCAGAGGGCACAAGCAGGGAGGGTGGGGAGAGGGGCAGAGGAAGAGGGAGAAGCAGACTTCCAGTGAGCAGGGAACCTGACCTGGGGCTTAATCCCAGGACTCCGAGATCATGACTTGAGCCAAAGGCAGATGCTTAACCAACTGAGCCACCCAGGTACTCTCATTGTGGTTTTTGATGTGGTAAACAAAGGCAAAAGAAAAAATTAAATTTCCTTACTTTCTACAGCCCATTGACAAGTCCTTGAAACAGGTAGAGTGACTTTCCTCTCAGAGCTCAGCTGCCTCAATGTTGACACTTTGTTAAGGGCAAAAGGAAATCTGAGCCCAACCTCCAGGATTTTAAAAGTTTTCTTTCAGAAATTCCTTTGGAAACTTCCTTTATCTCTACCCACCAAGATACATTCTAGCAGTCATCCCCCAAGAATATGATCCAGTGATATACATTTGAAGGGTCTCATGACTGAGTTTTTACTAATCAGTAATAAATGACCTTTTCCTAACAATAGCTAGCCTTCTAAGGTCCTGGAAACCTTGTTTTCAAAACACCTTGAAGGTTTGTGCTATCGCTAACCCTTCCAACTTGAAAATATATAATCCGGCACTCTTCAGGACCCCAGGGCAACTCTTTCTGCCCACGGGGTCCTGTCCCAATGCTTTAATAAAAATCACCTTTTTGTGGGGCACCTGGGTGGCTCAGTTGGTTAAGCATATGATCTGAGTCTTGATTTCAGCTCAGGTCACGATCTCAGGATCGTGAGATTGAGCCCATATCCAGCTCCACACTTAAGCGTGGAGTCTGCTGGCAATTCTGTCTCTCCCTCTGCTTTTTTCTCTGATTATGTTCTCTCTTTCTAAATAAAAGCAAAAACAAAAATCACCTTTTTGCACCAAAGATGTCTCAAGAATTCTTTCTTGGCTGTCTTCTCCAAGCACCACCACTTCAAACCATGTCAGTTTTGATATGCATTTCCTTGATGATGAGTGGTGTTGAGTCTCTTTTCATTTATCTGTTGGCCATCTGCATGTCTTCTTGAAGAAATATCTGTTCACGTTTTTTTTTTGCCCATTTTAAAATTGGGTTATATGGGGGGATTTTCGTTGTTGAGTTGTATAAATTCTTTATATATTTTGAAAACTCACCGTTTATCAGATATGTCACTTGCAAGTATCTTCTCCTGTTCAGTAGGTTGTCTTTTAGTTTTGTTGATGGTTTCCTTGGCTGTGCAGAAGCTTTTCATTTTGATGTAATCCCAATAGTTTATTTTAGCTTTTGTTTCCCTTATCTCAGGAGGCATATGTAGGAAAAATATTGCTATGTCAGAAAAATGACTGCCTGAGCTCTCTTCTAGGATTTTCATGGTTTCAGGTCTCACATTTAGGTCCTTAATCCATTTGCATTTATTTTTGCATTTGGTATAAGAAAATGGTCCAGTTTCATTCTATATGAAAACTTCTATAGGAAAACTGTCCAGTTTTTCCTATCTCATTTACTGAAGAGACTGTCCTTTCCCATTGCAATTCTTGCCTCTTTTATCTAAGATTAATTGACCATACAATCATCAGTTTATTTCTGGGCTCTCAATTCTGTTCCATTGTTTTACTTAATGTTAGCTCCATCAAAATACCAACAGCACTTTTTACAGAACTAGAACAAACAATCCTAAAATTTGTATGGAATCACAAAAGACCCTGAATACCCAAAGTGATCTTGAAAAAGAATAACAAAACTGGACGTATCACACTTCTAGATTTCAAGTTATATAAAGCTATAGCAATCAAAACAGTATGGTGCTGGTAGAAAAACAGACACAAAAACTTAAGAAAGTTTTAACATTGTTCATTTTTTTCAGGGTTAAAGTTACCAATGGCAGTTATTTTTTAAACATCAATTTATTCCAATCTTTGGAAAAAAGAAGCATCCTCTTAATTGGAAATCTGTTTTTATATGAAAAGATGAAACATGTGAACAGTTCTGTTATCCTGCAGAGAATTAGAAATTTTTTTAATCCATAGATATCATTGGTTGTTTTCATTATACACAATGCAAAATGAACAATGGGTATTAATTAAAACAAGGATGTTGGGCCTTTTCTTATTTAGAAATATCAGTTTCTCATTAACTGGGCAAAAGTTAGAATAGTCTTTGTTGTCACTACCGCTAGAATAAATCATAGAATCTGCAGAAAATGCCCTCTTTGTCTTCACCAGGAGTTCTATTGTCTTGGGTCTTAACTCCCATTTGGACAAACCCTTCCTTTTATGTTCATTGTTTTCCATTTGCTCCTCTAGATCTGTTCTCCACCCTTCTCCACCCTGCTCTGTACTCAGGGAAGCTGATTATTATGCTTTGTATCAAACGGACTCCCTTGTCCTTTGACTTCTTAAGTTCATCCAAAGGAGGTATTGGCAGAAAGTGAGAGGATAGTAGGAGACATAATTTAGGGTATTTATCCCCATGGCTCTCTTTCTAGGGAACTTTGTGTTGACAATGGCTGCTAGGCAGCTTTTTCTTAACTTTATAGGTCTTGCCAGATTTCAGTAACTTCTTGTTCTTGTCCTAGGAATGGTACTGGCTTCCTGCTATTAACAAACTTAGGGTTAGTTTCACTTTATGCTGCTCACACTTTTGTAAATAGTCCAGGTATTAAACTGTCTTGAATCACCCTTTTGGCTATACTCTTTTTTTCTGTCAGATAGTGTCTGGTTGACTCATCCCCTTCCTTTCACCTGACTACCTCATTTCTTCAGAGTTCATGTCATCAATAAGATGACCTGATAACCAAATTTAGACCGATGTGTTAACTGCAGCTCCTGTCTTTACTATTTATCTTAGAAACAAGTTCACATTTGAGTCACTTCTACCAAATCACCTTCGACCTCATTCCCTCCATTTTTTTCATTGTTCCATCCTTCTTAGTAAAGCTTCCTTGGAGAAGTGTTCACATTCATGACCTCTGCTGTCCTAATTCCCTTTCATTCCTCAATCCAACACACCTGTCTTCTCCCTCACTTCTCCACTGAAGTCATTCTAAAAGCTGTTAGTGACTCCCATCTTGCTATAGTCAGTGAATACCTCTCATTGCATTTGACATTGATAACTCCCCACAGCTTGTAAAAATTATCTTCTCCCTTTGCTTTTTATGTCGAAATTTTTGCTGATGACTCATTTCTTTTTGGTTTCTTCTTTAAACTTTTGAGCTCTTTACTATTGCCTATTCATCTCAAGCTATCTGCTTTCCCTAGGGATTTTATCTATTTCCATTGCTTCAACTTTCACTTGAATACAGATGACTCTAGAAGACCTATCTCCATGACAAGCCTCTTAGCTGGGTTTCATTGTTTCCTACCCAGGTGTCCTGTGAACTAGAGTAATCCATGTCCCTCAGGCACTTCAAATTCACGATACCAAATCAAATCTACTACCTCCTTTCCTTCAATCTAATGTGTCATTGATTATAAGATACACCATCATTTTATAAAACACGAAGGAAAAAAGATTCTAATTATAGTTGTAAGACCTCATCAATTATAAGATGCACCCTAACTTCAGAGGCATTAAAATGAAAGAAAAAAAAGTGCATTTTAGAATCTATGAAATATAGTAGATTTCTTTGTTCCCCCCTCCTAAGCTGTTCTTCCTCATGTGTTCACTACCTTAATTAGTGGCACTTTCATTCTCTACATCTCTCAGTTGAACCAGCAACAGTGTTGCTGTAAAGGTATTTCCTAGATAGGATTAACTTCTACAGTTGATGCCTTAAACAAGGTTATTTTCCATAATCTGGATTGGTTTGATCCAATCAGTTAAAAGGCCTTCAGAGGAGAACTGAGGTTCCCCTGAGAAAGAGGAAATTCCGCCTGTGTACTGCCAATTCCTGTTCCTGCCTGAGAGCTTTCAGCCTGCGTTTTTTGATGGCCTGCTCTATGGAGTTCAGACTTGCCTCGCCAGCCCCCATAATTGCATAAACCAATTCCTCCTTATAAATCTCTCTCTCTTTCCACCTTTCACACATAGACACCATGTCTTGAAAATGCATCTTTATTACAATTCCATAAATCTATCTTCTTCTTTCATGTTGACAGCCTGTTTAGCTTTCATCATCTCTGGCCTTGACTGTAGTGACAGCATCTTAACTGAAATAAACTCTCCCTCAAGTATGCTTCATCTCTAACTCAGCATTCATATTATCCTAAAGTGACTTTCCAAAATGCAAGTCTTATTATACTTCTTCCTGCTCAGAACATTTCATGGGTTCTCATTGCCTATTGGATGAAGCCCAAGTTTCTTAGTGGGGACTACACATCCCCTCTTGACTGGTCTCTTCATTGGCTAATTCCTCCCCCACTCACACTGATTGCTCAGGTAATACTGAATATGTTATCACATGCTTTGTGCCTTTATACATGCTATTCCCTTGATGGAATCTGTGCTCACTCTTCTCCTAGTCTGATAAACTCTCAAAAAGAAAAAAAAAAAAGTCTCTCATAGCTCTGGGAGCTAGAAGTCCAAACTCAAGGTGACAGCAGGGTCATGTTCCCTCTGAGGCTCTGGGTGAAGGATCTGTTCCATGCCAGTCTTCCAGCTTATGGCAGTTGTTAGCAATCCTTGGTGTTCCTTGGCATATAGACACATCACTTTGATCTCTGCCTTCATCATCACATGGGGTTCTCCCTGTGTGTGTGTGTGTGTGTGTGTGTGTGTGTTGATAAACTCATTTTCATCCTTCAAAACCTGGTCCAATGTTACCTCCTCCTGGAAGCTTTTCTAAACCTCAATGAATATATTTTGTATTTTTAACTAAAATATTTTTCAAAAAAAGGTTTGGACATAGTGGTTGAAATTCCCTACTTTATATCATTAAAAAAACAGTAGAAGAAAGGGGTGCCTGTGTGGCTCAGTCAGTTAAGCATCTGCTTTCAGCTCAGGTCATGATCCCAGGGTTGAGTCCCATGTTGAATTGCCTGCTCTGCAGAATCTGTTTCTCCCTCTGCCTCTCCCTCCACTGTTCTCTCAATCTCTCTCTCACTTGCTCTCTCTCCCTCAAATAAATAAATATTTTAAAAATAAACAATAGGAGAACTTACAAAATCTATTTGGCACCAAATAAAAACACAAGGATAAATGTCTTTATCAATTGTTTAAAAACTTAAAGATCAACTAAAATTCTTTTATACTGTGCTACAGACACAACTATCTAGACCTGAGCTACTTTAGCTCCATAAGTTCTAATAAGAACAATTGGTTTTACATAACTTTGTGACTTATAAATTATTCACATGTGGGAATTTAACACCAAAAGTTCCATTTGATTTCAGATATAAGCTGAGAAACTCTGTCCAGAATTGAAGCAAGCAGAACCACACAATGAACGAGAATAGACGTTGGAGTCAGGAGAGGAATCCTATTGTTAGAAAAAAGTTCAACATATGCTACAAATAAAAAATACATCATTTATTAAAATTCTTTTTTTAAAGATTTTATTTATTTATTTGATAGACAGAGATCACAAGTAGGCAGAGAGACAGGCAGAGAGAGAGGAGGAAGCAGGCTGTCCGCAGAGCAGAGAGCCCAATGCAGAGCTCGATCCCAGGACCCTGGGATCATGACCTGAGCCGAAGGCAGCGGCTTTAACCCACTGAGCCACCCAGATGCCCCCGTTTATTAAAATTCTTGAGTATGCTATGGATCATTTTAAATATCAATTGAAAATCAGTTTCTCTTGTAATTTCTACTCATATTACAAACTGTCTTTGAGATTACCTTATGTCTGAGTTGTACATGCAAACTTACTTTTTATACCTTAAAGTACATAAACATCAGGTTTAGGAATTGACACAATGAAAAACACTTGGATATGTTAAGTGATATTTTAGCTATGTCTAGACTATGTTTAAGTAATTTCTTTCATAGTCAGGAGAAAAATCTTAAGAAGAAAACTAACATGCATCATCAGTTCATGTGGGAATGTTTGTTCCACTGGAAGTATATAAATGGTATCCATTAAGAGTTTATAATTGCAGAAATATGGAAATGTGAATTTTACAGTTCACATTATGAAACTGTGTGCAGTCTAATTTTGGGATGACCAATTGGAATGTTGCCTCTGTGTCTACAAATCAGAAACACCAGATATTAACATTTCGGTGTCATTTTCTTTAAGAAACCAATGAAGTATAGTTTTGAATATACCTTCTACTTTGGGGCTCAATAAAAGCTATTTTGATTTTAAATGAAAAAATGTAGACCATAAACATTTAATTTTTCATGGATTAGCTCTTGTGCAAAACCCTCCAGCTTCCCCACAGAATTATATACAAATGAGCAAATGTTTTAGCAGAACCAAATGGGCCTCTCTACCATATGTGCCAATTCCTCCGTAAATACACTTTTAGCCCTTTCACAAAGAAAATAAGAAACTTCTTAGGGTTGTGATGACCAATTCAGTTGGATGACAGTGGAAGGATTAGGGGGGAAAGGAGATAATGTAGTAATAGGAGAGAAAGGTTTGCTCAAACCTCCTCAGGCCCACAGTAATGTTCATTCAGGATCACTGTTAAATCCTTTTGACAGAAGATTAAGTGTAGGCAGTACATGGCGCACAACAGAGAGCTAAATTCTACATTAACACATGATGGATCAGGCCAGACATGTGCAAAGTCACTAGGATCTGAGGCCAGCAAGGCTTAACTGTAACCTGACTGAAGGTACGAAACCTGCCAAAGAATTTGTCAATCAGAAGGATTATTGGCTAACGATAGAAGCACAGACAACATGACAGAAAGAGAAATTTTGAGGCTTTTCAAGTGTCTTATTTGGACAGAAAGTCCAATATTTCATGTTTTCAACAAGGTAACAAAATAAGGAAAAGAATGATGTATAAAAATCAGCTATTTCAAGAGGAAAACACAACATGTTAACATCTGGTGGACTAATACATACAGTTAATTTGGATGCATAAATAGACTTTGCTATGGTCTGAATGTAATTTCAGAGTGCAAGCTGTATCATCAACTTGTATAGTTCCCACTGTGTGGTTAGCTTGAGGATGGGACTTTTTAGATTACTGACCTCTTTGCTAGAACTTGACCCTTATGTGTTCCTGACTTATGCACCCTACTACCCTACCTTGGGCCTCTATGTCCTATTTCCTTTCTTTATTCTCTATCTCCTTTGTGTCTCATTGACATTAAGTTTTTCTCCCAGTCTGTTACCTTTTTTTCTCTTAATAAATTATAACATTCAGTTTGCTTTTTGCCATTTCTACCAATTCCTATGTTAAGATACTTTTCATAAATTTTACTTCCTAACATGTGTCACTTGATCACAACCCAAACTTTGGTTTTCCTAAAGTACTTTGTAAAGGAAATGAGAAACCACTTTCGTGCCTCTTGTTTCCCAAACCCATCCCCAATCCTCCACCTTAGGGTTCTTGAGTTCTATAAGGACAAGGGATGAGAAGAATGACTATCCTTCCTTCATGAACTCTTTTGTTGGCAGTTTTGGCATCTGTGTTCATTGTTGTTCTCTTTATTCCATCTTTGTCCAGTTTTGGAAACAAGGTGGCCTTTCTATAGGTCATCACTGCCTGTCCCACTTGGGACTGCTCCCCAGACTTACTGCTTTCCACATGTTCCTGCTAGACCAAGAGAATTCTTAGAAAGTCTCCTCCAATAGAGATTGCTGAACATGTCCACAGGAATGAGCAATAGATAGGGTGGTTCTCAGGGGCCTTCTACTAAAGTCTTCAGTGTGAATTTAATGGGCTTCTGTGGGGCAGGGTTGGGAGTAAGGATGGGGAGGGGCTAATCTGCCCCCTTTCTGCACCAAGATATTCCCAGCACAGGTTTGTTTGCTAGCTCAGCTCCAGGGACCTCTATGAGTCAGCCACTCTCAGCACTTATAGCAAGATGTTGGGCTTCTCCCAACATTCAGGTCACACCTTTTATTTTTATTTTTTATTTTTTTAAAGATTTTATTTATTTATTTGATAGATCACACAGGTAGGCAGAGAGGCAGGCAGAGAGGGGAGGGGAGAAGCAGGCTCCCTGCCGAGCAGAGAGCCCGATGCAGGACTCAATTCCAGGACGTTGGGATCATGATCCAAGCAGAAGGCAGCGGTTTAACCCACTGAGCCACCCAGGCGTCCCCAGGTCACACCTTTTAACCATACAGGTGATTCTCATGTGTCTCCAACTCTTACTGGCTTTAGGGGAGGATGGCTACTTAAAAGCTCAAGGACAGAAGAATGAGGGGAGGATACTTGTTTTCTTGCAAATGTTGCTTTCCTCCAGAGGTCTCTAGCCTTCTAGTCAATGGGGCTAGGTTTTGACAAAAGGTTTTCTGCAATGTGTCCTTTTATTAAATCCCTTGGGAATGATGGGCTCTACCTGGCCCTTTCTTTGAACTTAAAATGGAACAGAGTCAGGGTGTATGGGTGGCTCAGTTGGCTAAGCATGCATCTCTCAGTTTTAGCTCAGGTCATGATCTCGAGGTCCTGGGATTGGCCCCAAGGTGGGCTCTGTGCTCAGTGTGGAGTCTTCTTGAGATTTTCTCTCTCCCTTTGACCATCCCCCTGTTCACTCTCTCTCTCTCTCAAATGAATAAATACATCTTAAAAAAATGTAAGAGTCCACAGAAATCCTGGTACCTTCCTAAGAGTAGTTAGGTGGGGAGGAGGGCAAGGGCATTCTTTTGTAATGCCAGGTGTGTTAGATTCTTTAGGCTGCTGTAACAAAAATACCATAAATGGGTGACTTTATAAACAACAAAAATTTGTTTTGTACAGTTCTGAAGACCAGGAAGTACAAGATCAAGGTGCCAACAGATTCACTAACTGGCTAGATACTGTTTCCTGGTTCATGGGTACTGTCTTCCCACTGTAACCTGATATGGTGGAAGGAGCAAGGGAGCTCTCTGGGGTCTTTTTCCATAAAGGCAATAGTCATTCATGAGGGCTCCACCCTCATGGCCTAAGTGCCTCCTAAAGGCCCTGACAACAAAAACCAACACCTTGATCATTAGATTTAATATGTGAATTTCGGGGTGTGTGTGTGAGACACAAATATTCAGTCTACAGCACCAGGATAGCAGGAAAGATTATCTGTTGGTTTTCTACACCTTAGTGGAACATACTAGAATGCATACACAAAAATCCTTGAAGTTCTTAAAGGTGAGCATCTTGGCATGAGAAGAACTATGTTAATTTATTTGGATCTTTTCAGTTTCTAAATTATTTATGCTTGGAAGTTTTGTAAGTAAGCAATCTTTCTTTTATAACTGCAAACAACAAATAAAGATTATTATTTTTAAAGAGCTCTGATCTACAGAGCTTCTTAAGAAGCTCTAGATTATTAAAACTAAGGAGCTTCTTAGATTTAATAACATCATCCAGGAGAATGTATTTCATCTTTGCTGGACTGGTCTGTATGTGAAATGAATAGTACATCCTGACCAAGGTGAGGAATGGAAAGACAGGATGCTATGTGCATCTCCACTTGTCCATATGCCTCACATTCTCTTTTCTTTCCCAACTTTCCTTATTCAAACTATTTCTATTCTTGTAACTAGTCACACTTATGAGCAACACAGGTTTGTAAGGTTTCTCCTACCTGAAAATCAAGCAATTGCTCAACAAGTCCCCAGTACTTAAACATTTAGAGTCAGCAAAAGAGCTAAAGCAGTTTATTAAATGGGCTTAATTCAGTGGACATTATATCAGTTATTAAAAAGGTTCAGTTTGGTCTTCCTAAAAACTCCAGTTTCACATAAAACTTAAAGTGGTGTGGAAGATTCTAGTTTTTAATTCTTTGTCTCCCTCCCACCCATAAATTCTCCTTCATAAGCAGAAATAAAAAGGGCTGTGAGAAGAATTTATTCTACAATTCTTGAACCCTCAGCCAAATAAAATGTCAGTAGATGGATTGGAGTAGGGAGAAGAAAAATTGAAGAGATTTTTTTGTCTTCTCTTTTTTTTTCTTTCTCTTCCTTTTCCCCTTCCTTCCTTCCTTCCTTTGAAGAGATTTCTTTCATGAGACTTGTTCCTCCTGGTTTATGGATTTTCCACCTTTAACTACAAGGAACAGTGTGCATTTGAGAGTGTGGAAACATTGGGCCAGGATGTTCCCATCTAACCCTTAGACTAGTAAGGGAGGTCTCATGGGAGCTACTTGGGAGATTTTGAAATATGTTTCTTGCAATTGAGAGATACAGAGGGATTGTAACTCAGGCCTGGGAAAAGTACAGCAAACTGTTCAGTGCAGGCTTACTCCTTCTGGAATATCCAAGAAGGGCTGATTGCTTTTTTAAAAAATTTAATTTAATTTTTTCAGTGTTCCAAGATTCACTGTTTATGCAACACACCCAGTGCTCCATGCAATACGTGTCCTTCTTAATACCCACCACCAGGCTCACCCATTGCTTTGATGGTAGAAGCCGGAGACTACAGCAACACTGAGATTGGCGTGTGCTTCCAAACGTTGTTTTGCAAGGTATGCCCAATCATTTCCCATAGAGGGGATTAGAGCCATGGGGAAAAGGGAGAACATTGTCTGGGGTTGTCTTAGACCTCTCCTTCTAGCCAAAGAAGCCCCTAAGAGAGGATTAGGAGACTAGCAGAAAGAGGCAGACTATCTCCACAGGGTTGCCTGGCTGGCTCAGTTGTTAGAGCATGCTACTCTTGACCTTTGAGCCCCACACTGGGCACAGAGATTACTTAAAATAAAATCTTAAACAAACAAGTACCACATTATGCCTGACAACTGGTGAAATAATCTAAGTGACCGCTTGGATTAGAGATGTCTCTATGCACTTGAAGGAAACTATAGGGAAGAGGTTACTGGAGAAATGAATGTTCTACAGAAAAAAGTCATGATCAAACATTTGTAGGTCCAGAGACCATGAAGCCAGTTGATGATGGCACCAATTCATGTTAAAATTGTTCTTTCCTCTATTTCCTTTTCCCTTCTTCCCTATTCTTTCCCTACTTCAGGATTCAGCTACAAGTAGGCAGGGGATAATTCATCACCACATAATGCATTGTAAAGAGATGGTAGGATTCACTCAAAGTTCTGTTTTGATTTAGAAGTTATGTTTCTTCAATTTAGTGGTTAAATACAGCCCCAGTGGTCAAGTACCCCACTCCAGGAAACCCAGGCAAGGTATCCTAGGAACTATCTATGCCGTTGCCTCACTACGGCCTACCGCACCGTTTTGTTAATTTACGAATATTAGAGAGCCTGCAATTTCACCATGAATATGTTCACAAAGTCATTATTGAAATTCACAGGTATGTATAGCGCTAAGTAGAAAGGCTACAACATTATGTGCTAAGGCAATGTCCAGCCAAATAGTTACTCAGGCTGGGCCCCAATGCCAGCAAATTAGAAAGTCATTTAGGCATCAGGCAAAGTTTTTTTTCAGATGGCCATTCCTGCAACCTTGTGAGCTCTGCAACTATACATGGCCCATTCTGTCTTAGACAGGAGGGCTGAACTTCCTTTCCAGGAGGAAGTCGAAACTCCTTAATGTTGGCTTGAATTTCTAGAAAAACTCAATCCAGGTCCTTGTGGAGTCCCCTTACTTTTCTAGTCCATCAGCTTAGTCCGATTCAACTATTCCAGCAAGGCTGCTGTGCTGTAAAACACCACACTCGCGTAGCGCCTTCGCATCGCCTCCGGAGCAGGCGGCGCGGTGACGTCACGGCGTCGCGGGCGCGCCCCGCCCCTCCTCGGCTCAACGCCAGGGGACGCTCGAGGGCTGGGTCTCCTTGGCAACTACTTGCTCCGCCCCCTCAGGCCCTTTAACCTTTAGGGTGCACGGGCGCTGAGTCCTTCGCCCTCTTTCCCCTTTCCCCCTCCCCTTTCCCTACCCCTTTCGCCCACGGAGTCAGGGCCGGAAGTGAAGATGGCGGCGGCGGCGCCTAGTGGCGCGGCCTCGGCGGAGCTGGTGATCGGCTGGTGCATATTCGGCCTCTTACTACTGGTAAGGGAGGTACTCGTAGTGTTCCCAGTGTTGAGACTGGTGGAGGAGAGGGAGGGGCCGGCCGTGTAGCTGTCCTTTCCGGGCCCGGGAGACCCTCCTCATTCCTCCCCGCCCCGGTTTTAGTTTGGACTGTGGCGGAGGGGAAGGGAGGGGAAGGCAAGGGAAAGGAAGGGGGGTCCTCTGTTCCGGGGCGGGGGCTGCCCTGCGAGTGGGTCAGGGAGGCACTGATTCACTGATTTCCGGCCGCCCTTCCTGTCTTTTCCCTGATGACGTCTAATGTTGCGGGTTTCCGTTCTCGAAACTCTTGGCTTTATCCCTGACCGGGACACCGGGACGGGTGGAGTTTGGGGACGGTGGAGACCCTGGGGGTTGAGAAGGGAGAAGTGGCCTCTAGTCCCCACGTGAGACGTGAGCACGAGGTGTGGGGCAGCTTCGCTTGATCTTTGCAAGTGCAGTAGCTGCTGGCCTTGAGCTGGAGGGGGGCCTCTTTGCTTCTTTACATGGGTTTTGTCCGTGTTCCCTACCCCCGGGGTTACTGAGTCTCCAACCTTCTCTACCCATTGTGTGATTCCGCCTTGATGACGTGAGGTGTTCTGACTTCCAGGTTTCACATTCCTTTCGAGTCTTTTTTTGATGGATGTGAAAATTTACGCAGGGGAGATCTGTAGCCCTCTTTACTGCCAGTATCAGGGTGTATATGCTACAGCCTTTCAGAACTCAGGTGCTTTCTTTCCCTACCATCTTATTTCTATTTAGTGATCAAAACGTGGGCCTCAGTAGCCCCAATGGCCTGGTTTTTACTTCCTTGCCTCATATTAAAACCCTTGGATTTATTTTATTTGGGGGTTCAATTTATTTCTTCCCATACCCCTCCCCATTCTCTCTCTCTTTCTTCATTGCCTTTATCCTGTCCTGTTGTAGCATTGTGACCCAAAGTATTTTGCTGCTTTGCATTACTAAAACAAAAATCAAGGCCAAACCCACTAACTTCAGTTTTGGAAATCAAGGCTTGTATTTGTTAGATTCCACTACAATGTCTGCAAACTAGGTAGTAAGTAGTGTGTTTTGCTGGTAAATGTTTCAGCGGAAACTCCCCCCCCCCCCCCCCCCCCCCCCCCCAAAAAAAAAAAAAAAAAGGTGTGAAAACTTCTGGAAAATTATCTCTTGCTACCTTCACTCTCCCAGAAAATAATACTGCCTTTACACTGCAGCATACTTTACTCCTCTTGGTGGAGAAAATGGAAACAGTAAAGGGTGGCTGGCCTTGGTCCCCAAAGCCCAGCCAGACCTGTACTTGAGGAGTTCACTTTTCAGACCATTATATTCAGTTGGTTTGGGAAAAAACAAATGAGTATGTAATGAGTATCAACGTCTAGTGGGAATATCTTGGCAGTTGTAAATTAATAAATGTTTAATGTCTGTGAGTTGTGCTATAAATTGTGGGAGGATGGAAACAAAACAAAATGGCCTTTAAGAGAGCCTGAAGATAATGGGAAACAAAAATTACTTTTTTTTTTTAAAGACATACTTATTTATTTATTTGGTTGGGGGCAGAGTGCAGAGGGAGAAGGAGAGAAACTCCAAGCAGACTTCTGGCCGAGTGTGGGAGTGTGGATCCCCATGCCCTGCTAGATCCCATGGCCTGAAATCACGAAATCACAATAGCTGAAATCAAGAGTGGGTGGGATGCTTAACTGACTATGCCACCCAGGAGCCCCGAGAACAAAAATTCTTAAAACAGGTATTTTAAGTACTGAAAACAAAGTATGATTTTATAAATGAGGTAGGATTTCAGAGAATAGAGAGCAATGTTGGAAGAAAGTGGAATTGAGGTAGACTTTGGATAGATGAAGAAGAAGATACTGAAGTTGGCGATAGTATAGAAGGAAAAGAGAAAATGAGAAGGGAATTAAGGAGTTTGAAACTAGATGTTAGAGCAGAAAAAATTAGTAATAAGCACTATTTAATTTTCTGCAAATTTCTTTAATTCCTGGTTTATTAGAAGAGAGTTAGATTCTCATGTCTGCTTGATATTCAGTTTTTTGAGTGTTTTGGTTGAAGTAAATGAAAAATATCCTGTTAGTGGTATGTACTTGGAAGCAGAGGAGTATTTTTTAGGTAACTGTGTATGTTAAGTACTACACCAAAACTCAGTAACTGGAAGCTTTCTAAAGGTTAGCTGAAACAATGGAATCTAAAATCCTATCATTAAATTTTTCATTCTGTTACGTTAAAGTTTGTTGGTCCCTGTTGCACTTTGGATCTTTTGCACATGCATGGTTTTATAACATGAAGCATTGATTATTTAAAAAATCTGGATCACTGAGTTATGCAGATATTCCAAATGTGGATATATTTCATTATATAATAACAAAATATCCCATTCATTAATTTTACCACTGATCTTGTTAGAAGAAATATTCCAGAAATAAGTATTGAGAAACTGTCAGGCTTGCCATCATGGATACAAGTTTTCCAAAATTCTGAGTTTCATTGAAAGGTTGAATTTTATCATTGGGAACGGATACTGTCAGTTGTTTTTTGTGAAGTGATAGGTTCCCATTGTTCATTTCAACAAAATATGCCAGATATCCAAGTCTGAATAACAATAATCACTTGCACTTAAAAGTGATAGTTCTTGAATAGAATGTCTTATGTGGCTTTGGTAGTGCTTTTCTTTTTCTTTTTTTGAGATTTTTTATTTGACACCGAGAGAGAGAGAGCGAGCGCGCAAGCGGGCACAAGCAGGCAGAGAGGCAGGCAGAGAGATAGAGGGGAAGCAGGCTCCCCACTGAACAGAGAGCCTGACGCGGGGCTGGATCCCAGGACCTTGGGATCATGACCTGAGCCGAAGGCAGAGGCTTAACCCACTGAGCCATCCAGGCTCCCCTGGTAGTGCTTTTCCTTAGACAGCATACTTCATATATGCTGAAGTATGCTTCACCAATGCATACTTCACCTTTTCCCCCATGGAGTATTGAAAAGATTCAAGGGTTGAAGTTCAATAAAGTTAATTTTTACTGCTTCATTAAGGTCAGTCTTAAGTTCTGTGTGTGTGTGTGTGGTGAAATATATAATAGGTACTGGCACAATTTGGTGCCACTGTCTTGATTCATGCTTAATTTGTCAGCAGTTTTACCACTGACTTATGCAGCATGAGTGCAGGTGTCAACATAATGAAAAAGGCAAATGACTTTTTAGTATTATGAGCATCGTTTTCAATTTGTAAATCCCCAGAAAGGGTTCTGGGACTGCTTGGGGGTTGGAGGACTTCACACTTTGAGAACTGCTGCCAATGATCTGCTAAAGAATCAGAACACTAAGATTGACTACTTGAGTGATCCTGGGCAAACAGAGTGGACTACAGTGACTTC
The DNA here is from genome assembly GCA_003697995.1 of Taxidea taxus jeffersonii. Classification (NCBI taxonomy): domain Eukaryota; kingdom Metazoa; phylum Chordata; class Mammalia; order Carnivora; family Mustelidae; genus Taxidea; species Taxidea taxus. Next base: position 52,978 of record ML111131.1, read on the forward strand.
TGCCACATGGGAAATGGTTAGGTTTGGTCCTCCAATTCTATAATCTAACTTTGTTTCTTTTACGAAATCTAAGGGTTTCATCCCAAGTCTCCCAAGATCCTCAGTTACATTCCCTTTTGCTATATAAGACAGAGTCTTCATTACTGTAAAGCAAGTTTATTCTTGTTACTTAAAGTGACCATACTTGGGAACTTGTTAGAAATAGTAAATATAAGACCCCAGCCTTCCTGAATCAGAATCTGCAGTTTAACAAGATCCCAGGCAGTATATATGCTCATTAGTTTAAGAAACATCTATTCTCATTCCTACCTCTGCCCTAGTAGTCAACCTTGACTGCTCATCCAAACCAACTAGGGAGTTTTTAAAAATCCTAATACGCAGGCCAATGAAATTAAAATTTTGTGGGAGGGGCTGGGGCTTGCTCTAAACCTTTCTTTATGATTGTTAGCAAAATTACATATTTCTTTTATGAAATGCTCCTAAGATGTTCTTTCATGTGACATTTGGTTTCATATATATGGACATATGAAATTCATATGATAGTTGCTATTTGGGAAGCAGTTACTGTGGCCAGGCACTGTGCTATAAACTCTTTACATCTTATTTAATACTTATAACCTGCTATGAAGTATTCTTATTACTATTTTATAGATGATGACATTTGTTTTATTTTATAATATGGTAACTACTGATAGATTTAACACATAAACAAAAAGCTGTTTGGGGTTCTCAGTTTTAAAAATAAAAAGGGATCGTGAGGCCAAAAAGTTGAGGATCCTTTGGCTTAACTGTCTTGGCTGGTTGCCCTTTCCCTGCTTGTCTGCCTGGTATTGGCAAACAGGTTCCTCTGCAGTAATACCTATCACTTTAAACTTTGTAAAAGTGCAGATCTTTTTGAAATCCATTAAAAAAATTATTGAATACTTTGTGTCAGGTTCTGTTACGGATAGAATGATTAAGCTCAGCTTCCAGTGGCTTCAGAATAATTTGAGGAATGTTTTAAATATTTGTGAATTCATTAAAAAAACAAATCCATTAAAATATTAATATAAATTTTTGAGAAAATAACTTCCCCAAACAAAAATAAATTAGGAAGTAGACA
>ML111131.1:54179-65051 GCA_003697995.1 Taxidea taxus jeffersonii
TATTTATTTGACAGACAGAGATCACAGCTAGGCAGAGAGGCAGGCAGAGAGAGAGGAAGGGAAGCAGGCTCCCCGCTGAGCAGAGAGCCTGACGTGGGGCTCGATCCCAGGACCCCGGGATCATGACCCGAGCCGAAGGCAGAGGTTTTAACCCACTGAGCCACCCAGGCGCCCCTTTTCCTGCTATTCTGACACCAGCTGAAATGTTAGTAATATGGAGGAATTACATGAAATAACTTGGATAGATTTAAAATACATTATCTTAAGTCAAAGAAGCTATATAGGAAGACTCAGAAGACGATATGCTATATAAGTACATTATGACATTCTGGAAAAGGCAGAAGTTATAGGACCAGATAATAGTGGTCATCAAGGGTGGAGAGTAGAGAGAGGGGTTAACTACACAGGGGCAAAGGGGATTTTTCTGTGGTGGTGGAACTGTTCTTATATCTTGATTGTGGTAGGGAAATTTGGAAGCTGTGAAACAAATTAGCTGCTGTTGTTAGTTGCTCCTGAACTAGGATACCCACAATGAAAGTAACAATTGAATCTGTTCAAGAGTGAAAGGACAAAACAATGCTTTTGTCTCAGCTCTTAATAGAGTTTATTTAAAGCAATCGTTCTCTCTTATGGCTAAGTAATATTCCATTGTCATTTGCCACAACATGGATGAAACTAGGGCGTGAAATAAGACAGAAAGACAAATGCCATATGAGTTCACTTGCATATGGGATATAAAAAGCAAAACAAAAAACCAGAAACAGACCCATAAATACAGAGAACAAACTGTAGGCTGCCGGAGGGGAGGGGATGAACAAAATTGGTGAAGGGGAGTGGGAGGTACAGGCTTCCAGTTATGGAATGAGTAAGTTGTGAGGATGAAAGATACAGCATGGGACTCAGTGATACTGTAGCAATGTGTGGTGACAGTTGGTAGCTACACTTGTGAGCATGACATAGGGAGTAGAATTGTGGAATCACTATGTTGTAGGCTTGAAACTAATGTAACATTGTGTGTAAACTATACTTCAATAAAATGGGAAACAAATAGTGGTGGTTCTCAAGTTTGGCTCAGGTTGGACACCTCAGGCTTTTAAAGTTTTACTTTTTATATATTTAAGATTTTATTTATTTGAGAGAGAGAGAGAGAGAGAGAGAACATGAGCAGGGGTAGTGGGGCGTGGGGACAGAGGGAGAAGTGGACTCCCCGCTGATCTGGGAGCCCAACGTGGGGCTAGATTCCAGAACTCAGGATCATGACTTGAGCCTAAGGCAATTGCTTAACTGACTGAGCCATCCAGGTGCCCCTCCTCAGGCTTTCAAGGTGCTGTTGCTTGGAGGAGCTTCACTCTGATTGAATTGGTTTGTGGGGATGGCATAAGGGTATTTAAAAACTGCCCAGGTGATTGTTACACAACCTAGGCTGAGAATCACTGATTAGTACCTATCTGCAATTCCCTAAATTTGAGTAGAGCAGAGCTTTTTAAAATGTAGTTCCTGGACCAGTAGCAGCCTTACCTGGTAAGGCTATTACAAATACAGGTTTTCTGGGCCTGCTCCAGAACTCTGAATCTGAAACTGGACGTGGGTCCCAGCATTCTCTACTATAATAAGCCCTTCACATGATTCTGATACTCCTTAAAGTTGGAGAATTGCAAATAAAGTCCTATACTCTGTGTTAGTCATTAGAAAGGAATTGGTAACTATTAAGAGTACCTGGTGGATTAGAGGTTGTCATCCTCATTACCACTCAGTGTATTTTTATCACTGGAAAATTCCTTGCAGTGCATGTGTACTTATTTTAAATGTTCACTTTTCTTTGTTTAAGGCCCTTTAAAGTTTGAATTGTAGTATAATGTGTTAATTGCATGGTGATTATCGGCAGTTAATCTTTAGCTGAATGGTATTCTTAAACTGTCATAATGGGTCGGAAGTTAATTTCACTTCAAGTTATATTCTGTTAGGCTGGAGAAATCTATAGGTAAAAACTATTCAAAACTAATAAAAACTATGATGTTGCATGAAAATATTAAAGAGGTTCAGTGAGGTTATATGTAATTGAGTATTGTTATCAATAACTTTTGTGTGTGTATGTGTCTTTGCATCTAAGTGAAGTTGTGCTGCTTTCATGAAATGGGCTTTGAAAATTATAAATCTTGCACCAGTTTATAAGAGGTAGTGCACCTTCCTTTCACATCTAAAAGAACCTTCATTTGACAGTTTCCCATTGGAAACTTTCAAACACATACTATCCTCTATGTTAGAGAATACAAAGGGCAGTAACAAAACATTTCTTTTTGTTCTCTTTCAGGCTATTTTGGCATTCTGTTGGATATACGTTCGTAAATACCAAAGTCAGCGGGAAAGTGAAGTTGTCTCCACCATAACAGCAATTTTTTCTCTGGCGATTGCACTTATCACATCAGCACTTCTACCAGTGGATATATTTTTGGTTTCTTACATGAAAAATCAAAATGGTACATTTAAGGTAATTACTGTCATACTATGTGATTTTTTCCCCCCTTTCAATTTCTTAGCAATTAAGTGTTTAAGTTTAGCAGTCCAGTATATATTGTGCTTTTATTGTTGTCTCCAGGGAACAAATGCCAGTGGAAATGCAGCATAGAAACTGAGAAGGGACAACCATCATGGAAGACTAGAAACAAACTGTTAATTGACTTAAGAACTATTAATTCACCAACCCTCCAAATGTGAAGAATCCCTTTTGTTGATCTGAAAATATATTAAGTAATCGCAATAGTTTATTTTTGTGTCTCATAGCTCCCTTGAAGTTTGAGTTGATTTACATTAATGCAGTAAAATAAATAATTTAGCAGGGCTTTTGTTAGTGGTGGATCAGATTCTCAATCTGTTTCATATTGAGCACTTTGAGTCAGTATGGTCTGCAGAAAAGACGACTAAGCTAGCTGGGAGTTACAAGATGTGACTTCTAGTCTTGACTTTTTACTATCCAGGCTGTATCTTTGGCTAAATTAGTTAAGTTTTCTGGACTTCAGGTTTTTCATTTTTAAAATGAAGGGTGTTGAACTGGAAGGTTCTGTGTTCCCTTTCAATTAACATATTTTTAAGTTTCTTTTTGAGGGGGGTTCCTTTTTTTATTTAAATACAATGAACATATAGTGTATTATTAGTTTCAGAGGTAGAGTTCAGTGATTCATCAGTTGCATAGAACACCCAGTGCTCATTATATCATGTGCCCTTCTTAATGCCCATCCCCCAGCTACCCCGTCTCCCCACTCTCTCCCCTCCAGCAGCACTCAGTTTGTTTCCTATGCTTAAGAGTCTTTTATGGTTTGTCTCCCTCTCTGATTTCATCTTGTTTTATTTTTCCCTGGTTTGTTTCTTTTACTAACCAGAATCATACCGTGTGTATTGTTCTTTGATGTGCTTGTTGGAGATGTTCTCAGCCTAGCACACTCCTTTTATCCATTATATATTCCACATAAGTAGTGCCACTGTTTTGGGTTGCTTCGTTTTGTTGTTATAATTATGCCCTCTTATGTGCACAGACTTGAGCACAGGAGCTGAAATTTGAGGGGAAGAGTGTCAGTTTGAGTGCTTGGCAATGTGAGGTGAAGGTATGCTGACTTGGCATTGATCAGGTGGCAGGCTGTGCATGCTGACTCGGGCAGGAGGGCAGCTGGACTGTGAATTTGGGACCCACAGGCTGATGGTATTGTGTGTGACAGAGAGGTGTCTTGTTTGGCTTTTAGCTTTTGTTTTTCTGGGAAACCCTCTCCTTCTATTCTAAATGAAAGCCTTCCTGGATAGAGTATTCTTGGCTGTAGATTTTTACCTTTTAGAACTTGGAATTTATCATGCTGCTTCCTTTTGGCCTGCAGAGTTTCTGTTGAAAAACCCACTGATGGCCATATGGGGTTTCCCTTGTATGTCACTGCTTTCCTTTCTCTTGCTGCTTTGAAAATTCTCTCTTTGTCAGTACTTTTGGCCATCTTATTTACTTTGTGTTTTGGTGCAGACCTCTTTGGGTTGGTTTTGTTGGGGACTTCCCAGATCTGGATTTCTCTTTCCTTCCCCAGATTCAGGAAGTTTTCAGCTATTATTTCTTCACAAAATCTTCTGCCCCCTTTTCTTTCTCTTCTTCTTCTGGGATCCCTATCATGCAACTGTTGTGCTTGACAGTGTTGCTGAATTCCCTTGGTCTATTCTCATTTTGGGTATTTTTCCCCCCCTCCCATCTGCTCAGCTTGATTACTTTCCATTACTCTATTGTCCTCCAGGTGGCTGCTGTTCTTCTACTTCCTCTTGTTTGCTATTTATTCCAGGTGGTCTATTTTTATTTCCATTTAGTGAGTCCCATAGCTCTTATTTGTTCTTTTTTATGTCTGCTGTCTCTTAATAGAGGATCTTGTGGAGGTTCTGCACTCCTTTCTCAATTCTAGCGAGTATCTTTATGAGCATTACTTTAAATTCACTATCAGACATATTACTCATCTCCATTTCACTTAGGTCTCTTGCGCTTATTTTGTTCTACTCTTCCATTTGGGACACATTCCTCTGTCTCCTCATTTTGTCTATTGCTGTCTCTATTTCTGTGTGTTAGGAACGTTAGCTATGTCTTCCACACTTGAAAGTAGTGGTTTCATGAAGAAGAGGTTCTGCAGTGCAATGTCTCCTTTTCACCAGAAAATGGCGCTTCAGGGGTGTCTCTGATGTGTGTACCGTGGTGTCCTACCGTTGTGGTGGAGCTGTGTTTGCCTTCAGTTCAGCCTGCATTGGCTCTCTGCCTCTTGTGGGCAGAGTCTGGTGCCTGTTGTGTTAGTGGTCTAGTCTGGGGCTGCCTTGGACTTGAATTGAGTAAGACCAGGCATTTACCAGAGATGAAGTAGCACCAAACTGCAGGTACTTCCCTTGTGTTGTCGTCCCCCCATCCCCAACCCAGGGAAGCTTTTGTTGGTGGGCGGGGCCTGCAGGTAGACCAGCTGCCTGCCCCAGCCCACTGCTGGGCTCATAGACTGGTGTGTGGTTATTTTCCCCTCTCCCTGGAGCAGGACTCACTTTGGGGTGGTCCTGACCCTTGTCTGGACTGTGCACACATTGCCAAGCTTGTGGCACTACTTTGATGGGATCTTGCCAAGAGTGATCAGAGGGGGTGGATCTGCTTCACTGTGGCCTCTTATCTATGTCAGGCTTCGGAGAATCTATTCTGCCAGTTTTCCGGTTACTTTCTGGGTTATTTATGCCCACGTGGGTGTTCTCTAGATGGCCATGTGGCAAGGGGTGAGCCTGTGGTCCTCCTACTCCACCATCTTCCCAGCAGCCATTTTTAAGTTTCTTAATAGCTTAAGTTTCTTTTTTTAAAAAAAGATTTTATTTATTTGAGAGAGACAGTGAGAGTGAGCATGAGAGAGGAGAAGGTCAGAGGGAGAAGTGGACTCCCCATGGAGTGGGGAGCCCCATGTGGGACTCGATCCGGGTGCTCCAGGATCATGACCTGAGCTAAAGGCAGTTCCTTAACCAACTGGGCCACCCAGGCACCCAACAGCTTAAGTTTCTTGATGCAGGAACTGTGTCTTATTTATTGATGTATCCCAGGTGTTTAGCACAGAGTAGATACTTAAATACTTGACTGAAATATTATTTCAGATAACTCAGTGTTTCATACTTCCAAAATAAGTTCCTGAATTGAGCCAGTTGGACTTAAATAATTTTTTTAAAAGATTTATTTATTTATCTGACAGAGATCACAAGTAGGCAGAGAGGCAGGCAGAGAGAGGGAGAAAGGGGGAAGCAGGCTTCCAGCTGAGTAGATAGCCCGATGCGGGGCTTGATCCCAGGACCCTGGCATCATGACCTGAGTTGAAGGCAGAGGCTTTAACCCACTGAACCACCCAGGTGCCCCTGGACATTTGAAAACATTTTTTAGTTAGGTTTAGATATATTATGATTGCTGTGAAAACTAGTTATTTACTATAGGTTACTTATTTATTTATTTGTTTATTTTTAAAAGATTTTATTTATTAGAGAGAGAGTGCACGCACCCTCCCTTTCTGGGAGCATGAGCAGTGGGAGGGGCAGAGGGAAAAGGGAGGGACAAACTGACCCACTGAACACACAGCCTGAAATGCCGGGCTCAATCCTAGGATCCTAAGATCATGACCTGAGCCCATGTCAGGTGCTTACCCAACTTAGCCACCCAGGCACCCTGGTCAACTCATTTATTTAGCAAGTATTAATTGAGCACTTAGCATGTGCCAAGTGCTGTATGAAGATAATAACATCTATTGAATATTTACTGTGTCAGATCCTGTTCTCAGTGGTTAATAATATATTAATACTCTTTAACCTCCCAAACAACCCTGTGAGGTATAGTATTATCCATGTTTTTATGGGCAAGAAACCAAGTCTGGAGAGGTGTAGTAACCTGTTTAAGGTCATACAGCCTTTAGGTGCTGTAGCCAAGATTTGAAACTCTGCAATCTGGCTTCAGAGCTCTTTGTTCACTAGATTATATATATATATATTCTTAATGGGTACTATAAAGATACAGAGATAGATAGATCTGATATAGAAGTTGTATTATCCCTTGTATAATTATTGATTGAATAGGAGATTTCTTAGTTTTGAATTTATAATATTTGGTTTGTTTAGATTTTGTGGGGGGGATATGTTTTCTTGAAGTTTCTAAGTATTTTCATGAAATTTTGAACTTTCTCTTAGATTATGTAGTTGTTTGGGACTATGCTTACATTAGTAGTCACTGGGTACTAATTTTGGTTTTCTAGTTTGTGATATGCAGTCTACTTGTTTGAGCAAGAGTTTGAGAATTCACCCACCTACAAAAGCAAAACTAATAACCTATAAAAAATTAGGGCACTTGTTTTGTTAAATGTTTCCTAAGAGAAGAAAATGTGTAACTCTAGTTAATGTGCTTATTTTATATTTGCTTAATGTAAATGTGGTACCAGTAATTACAAGAGAAAAATGTTAGTTTTTTCTTCTACTTATTACAGACTTTTTTCTTTGATTATCAGATTATTTATTAATTATATGTTCTCTTTTTGTCTACTTCGCATTTACTTGTCTCTGTTTTGTTCTATTTTTAGTTACTTTAGAGCTGAGATAATCTATAAGTTTTTGCCCCCCAGTACTTTGTTGCTTTTTTTCTTGGTATCTTAAAACATTTTTTCCCTTTCTTTCTCTTTGTTTTTTTAGGTGGGAGGCTGGGGTACTAGTGAAATTCATGAGTTTTCATTTGAAGAGCATCTTTGCTAATGCTTAAAAGTAGAACTGAATAGACTTTTAAAAAGTTTTCCCTAATAATTTGTAGAAAGTACTTTCTCCAAAGAGTTACTGATGAAATTTCTTGAGTTGCTTAGTGAAAGAAAGACAAGTACAAGTATTTAAGAGTTAGTTCTGCAGACTTCATACCACAATTGTAAATTTAGCCATATTAGAGTAAAAGTATGCCATAGTAGCTTTGACCTATCCTATCCTTCCTTATTACTTAGGAGAAATGTATAAGTTGATAACCGTTTTCTATAATGAATTCCACTTTACCTTAATTTTTATGATGTGCATTTCTTACTCCTAAATGAATATATGTTTTCATTTTATCCATTTTCACCTCCAGTATTTTGAAGTCTTTAAATGATTGTAGGCTTGTTTGTAGGATATAATTATTTGGAAATTGCAGATGTCAGTGATTGTGAATGGAGGATGCTCAAGCTTTCCTATAACCAGGTAGTAAACAATACTTTTCTATTTTGTCTTAGTTCCCTTCCTTGCTTTCTCTGCCTCCTTATGGCAGGGGTATATTGTAATAATGCCATAATGCATGAGTTGTTTCCCTTTTTTTCTCTACACATGGCACTATGAATAATTTTAGCCAGATAATTTGTTTCCAGTCCTTTTACAAAACAATTAAGTTTTCAGATTAAAACAAAAAACAAAAAAAACCTTAAAGAGTAGCTGTAAGTGTTCTGTTACAGTATCTTATATAGTTGACCAATAACTTTGGATAATGATATAACACAAATGTACCAGTCACAAAAAAATTAAAAATTGACATTATCATGAATAAGTATTTTTTATTTTATACAATGTGTAAACATTTTTTAAAAAAAAATTAGTATTTAAGATAGGGCATTGAAACATTTTGTGTTTTGGCAGCTAAAATGTTCATATCTAACTCCAGTGATTAATCTCTCTTCATGGCCTGTTGGTATTGGATACCTGGGTTTAACTCTCCAGTATTGCCTCATTTGTACTCTCAAACTGTGTCTTAGAACTTTGTATTCTTCACTGCAGCTTAAATACATTTATTTGCTTAATATTTATTAAGCATGTAGTAGGTACCTACACACATGGGTGCGGGAGATTAATAAATGAGGCTGCTGTTTTCATGGAGCTTACATTCTGTAAGATCAGGCCAACAGTAAATAAGTAAAACAAGCTGACTTCAGAGCAATACATTCTATGAGGAAATATAACAGATTGCTGTGGAAGTCTAAGTTATGGCTAATTCAGATAGGGGCACGGGAAGGCCAGATTGCTGAACCAGGTTACTTGAGATCAGACCTGGATGAGGAAGAACCAGTCAGATGAAGGTCCAGAGGTGAAAGGCTTTAGGGAGAGGGAACGGCAAATACAGAAGCTTTTAGACAGAGGTGAGTTTGGCTTATTTGGTTGAAGTGTAGTGTTGGAGGTTGCACTTTGGTACCAGCTAAGATCCAGAGGAAGATGGGAGCCAAATTGTTAATGACTTTTAAGTCATGTTAAAAGAGCTGTATTTTGGACAAGTTGCCTTCAGAGTGCCTATCCTAAATATTCAAGTGGAGGTGTCAAGTAGGATGTTGGAAGTGGTGTTGAGAGGTGTAGTGAGAGGAGTAGAGAAGTGACTGCTGGCTTTGGTCAGTGGTGACCAAAGAACAAGAAGATAATTTCAGTGGAGCATTAGGGTTGGAGTGGGTTAACTGTGGACAGAGTGATAGGGAATGCTGAAAACTTTTCAAGAACTTCTGTTTTCTAAGGGAGTAAGAAGTGGGGTCAAGGGAGGTGTTTTTATTTGAGGTGGTTATGTGTATATCCCTGTGCTTAGTGGAAGTTACTAGGGTTTGTATACTTAAGGATTCAGTGGAGTAGGAGAAATTTTTAGAGGGAAGAGAAAATACTGTTGCAGGTACAGTGTTTTTGAGAAAGCAAAAGAGGGGGGTCTTAATGTGAAAAAAGTGGCTATACATAGGAATATAGGTACTTGGCAGAAGGAAGGACTGACATTCAAATACAGATGGAGGTAGGTTTTAGATTTGGTGGTAAGTTGAGTTAGTTCCTGTCTTTTGGCTCCAAATTATTTTAGGGACCTCAAAGTCACGTTTCTTAGGCATTGACGTTTTGTGCTGGTTCATCTTTGTCGTGAGGTTTGTCCTGGGCATCAGAGACAGTAGATCTTTGCTTCTACTCACAAGATGCCACTAGTATACCAACACTCTCCTGACCTCCTGGGGTTCCATTGCCAAATCCTCCTGGGGGACAAAGTCACCCCTGAGTGAAAGCCACTGGTCTAAGGTGAGAATATCAGGTGAAATTGAGAATTATATACTTCTGGGTTGGGCTGAGCTTTTCTAAAAGTCATCTTGAAGAATAGCAAAGGAAATTTTACATACATGACCCACTGCATCTCTGTTCTGTGGAATTTAATTTCTTTCCATTTCATCTGAAATATTCTTTAATATTCTCTAGTATTCATTTTCTTCAACCCTTTGGGTCTTAAATGACTCTGTAGTTTCTTTTGGTCTCTACTTTGGGAGGCCGTGGTCTAGAAAATGTATCAAGGGCGTAGTGGTTCTCAAAATGTAAAAGGAGGATGGTTTCATAAACTAAGTTCTTTTGACATTATGTACCTTGGAGGCAAGACAGGGTATAAAAGCCAAATGCACTAATAGTACTTGAATGATGTTGTATATTTTACGCATATTTTTAGGCTTAAAATAGTAATGTTAATATTTTCTTATTACTTTAAGATTTGGTTTAACAAAAAAGAACCTTGCAGGGTAAAAGGTTCTAAGTGTCAGTGAATCTCTGGCTTTAAATAACCTACATTCTTTCTTCTTTTAACTTTTTTCTGAGGTTGGGGTCTTGCTTAATTTTAAAGTTTAACTTGGAGTGTTCTCAATGGGTACATTAATACTTTATGGGATTATTTTGGAAATTGGAAGGTAACTTGTGCAGGGATAGGTGAATTATCTTCTGTCAAAAAATTGTTAAGATTCAAAATTTTTTATTTTATTTTATTTTTTTGACAGAGACAGTGAGCACAAGTAGGGGGAGCAGCAGGCAGAGGGAGGGGGAGAAGCAGACTCCCCTCTGAGCGGATAGCCTGATGCGGGCCTCGATCCCAGCACCCCAGGATCTGATCTGAGTCGAAGTCAGACACTTAACGATGGAGCCACCCAGGCGCCCCTCAAAATCTTTTTAAAATTCCATTTTGTGCATGAACAGTAACTAAAGAAATTGTTAGAAACTGAAGTTTTGATTATGTACATATCCGTTTGGATACTTGAATCATTAATGAAAAATGTCTGATTATTGCACAGAGATATCTCTAGTGCTTTGCCATTTCCATGTGGTAAAAGCACTGTTCCATATGTTTTTTGTATATGTATGGGTATATGTATGAATGTTTTATTTTTTAGGCAAAAATTGCATGTGTTAAAACTCTTAGTTGTAGTTTGTTCTGTGCCCCGCCTCCCGCCCCTAAAAAGTACTTCATGGATATCTACATATACAGTTTATACAGATTTCATTGTTTTTAATGTCTGTACAGTTTCTCCTCATTTAGATTGTTTCTAGTTTTTACTGTTTCTTAATTTTTTTTTTAAACACTGCACT
>ML111131.1:65451-103613 GCA_003697995.1 Taxidea taxus jeffersonii
AATATTGTTGGGTTAGGAGCAAAGGGAAAAATAAACATTATTTGGTGTAGGCTGGAATTTATGAGGGTTAGGGTCAGCAAGTGCACAGGTTCTTAAATCCTTGATGTTCTACAATGTTCTGCAGTAAGGTGGCTTCCCCAAAGTACAGGTGCTTCAGCAGAGGACCTCTGCCTTTGGTTCTCCCTTCTTACAAGGCAAGGAGAATGGTAAACGTTATGGACTTGGGTGCCAGGTAGCGTGAACTTAGATACAAGGGTTCATGAGGTGCTTGGACATTCCAGTTGCTGAACACCTAGAGACTTTGGGCCCCTTTAGTCCTGTGAGTAATAGAGATGGGGTGAGTTCCTTCTATTGTATGGGAAGGGGAGGCCCCATTTTGGTAGCTTGTCATACAAACCAGTAAGAGCTCTTAAGGTCATTCATTAGATGGCATTACTTGTCTTTAAAACTTATCTGTATACTGCTATCTGTCCTGATTTGTGTGACTCTTTTCAGGTTTTAGGATTTAGGATCTAGAATGTCTATATCATAGACGATTTTTCTTACTATGTAGGTGATGACTTTCCCTCTACATTTGCCACTAATAATAACATGTTTTAAATTTTGCCACTTGAGTAAATGAAAGATTACTATAATAATACATTTTCATGTTTTATTAATTAAATTTAGTAATGGGGTAAATTCCTCATAGTTGGTCCTTTACAAAAAATTTCCTAGCTTTTGCCTATATGTTCTTCAGGTGATTTTTGTAATTAGCGTGTCAAAATACTCTGCCTCTCAGTATATTGGGATTTGGATGACAGTATATATAGTCTTTATAGATTAATTTGGAGGGATTTGGTACTTACAGTCTTTTCATGTAGGAACATGTGACTTTCCATTTATTTAGTTTTTTTAATATTCTATAATTTAGTTTTCTTTAAATAGTTAACATAAAGTTTTTATTTAGCCTATTAAGTTTTTTATAATCTTTATTGCTATTGGTAAAAATACTATTTTTATTGTACTTTCTTTGTCAAGATTTTGTTTTTGTAGTGCTAAATTTGGATTTTCCACATTTTTGTTCTTTTAGGAATTTGTCAGTAAGAAATTCATAGATGTTCCTTGCTTAGAGTTCTTTGTAGGTGAAAAAAAAAAAAAGAAAAACCCAGTTATTTTAGGAGATTGAAATGTTGATATCCTTCCTTAAATGCCAGTGTGGTGAGATGTTGATACCGACTTGAGCTCTTAAAGTGTTTATAGGAAAGAGATAGGATACTAATACTTAATAGCAGTAGTCACTTAGACTCTCCAGGTTTAATTTTTCATATGCATAAAGTTTAGGACATTGGACAAAAAGTTTCCATTATAACCTGAGTTCTAATTCATTAGTATACAGATATTTTTTCTATTTGACAAGATTAATTTGAATTATATTTTCTAAGTTAAATTACTAATATAAAGAATACTTGTGGGATGAATGCAAAGATGCTTAGATTGACTGTTCTTTTATGTATTTTTAAAAAATATGTTGTACTCAAATATTTTCTTTCTGGAATACAAATCATATTTCACTCTTTGTATAGAAATTCATCACTATTTTCTGTTGCCCTTAGGATAAAGTCCAAAATACTTGGCATGGTCCCTTAAACCTGTGTCGTTCTCTCCCTTGTTCCACCAGCTTTTTCTTACCTTTCTAACAGCTCTAATGAATCTATATTTAGCTTCTTGCAGTTTTTTTCAAACTTTCCTATGTGTTTCTTCTCTCTTTCATCCTTCCTGCTGTTTTTTTCTCTTTTTCTCTGAGGATGACCTTTCTTCCTTCATTTTTCAATTTAGAGTCATTTTGGGAAGCCATCCCTGATCTTCAGGCCAAGTTAGATGCCTCCTGCTTATGAGTTTCTGTAGAACTATATTGTCATCTTATCCCAGCATTTACCTGTTGAAATTTGTGTGCTTATTTATCTATTTTCTCAATTATTGAAGACACAGATCATACTTGGTTGAGTTGATGATACACTTATAAGTGTCATTCAGTCATATTAAAACTTAATCATAATTGCTAAACAAATAGATGTTTCATTAATATTTCTATTGTTTCCTTTTTATCCTAGGACTGGGCCAATGCTAATGTTAGCAGGCAGATTGAGGACACTGTGTTATATGGTTACTACAGTAAGTATTTCAGTTTCATTTCCTATCTGGGCTGCTAACCAAGATGTAGAATTAAGCTGTGTATAAACATTTAATTTTGATATCACATTTGTGATTTTTGTTTCAACACCGGGAGTAAGAAATACAGCATTCATTCTTACAATCTGGAAACTTTTAGCCTACTTTGCTTCATTTAGGTTCACTTGTAATATGTCTTTTTGGAGTTTTAGTCAAGTTACTTTAAATCTCAAGTGTCCTCCTTTATTAACAGTACCAGTTTTTTACTTGCACTCTTGATTTTAAAAATCTCAGTTTTCTAGACATTCTTTCTAAGTATTGACATGAGTAAAGGGTACCCCGGGGAGTTTGTAACATCAACTTTACTGTACTATACAGAGCCAGTTTAAGGGATTCTGGTTGATTGGGCCTTCCGTCTCTCTTCCTTCCCGAATGTTCAATTATAAAAGCTTTATGATAAGCACCTAAGTGTTTCCCAGATTTTCTCTTTGAGTTTGCATAAGACCTGTGTTTTTATAGAAGCGTGTAAGTGTGGGGGCTTCTGGGTGGCTCAGTCGGTTAAGCATCAGACTTTTGATTTCAACTCAATGTAATGATTTCAGGGTCCTGGGATTCAGTCATGTCAGGTGTGCACTCAGCACGGATCTGCTTGGATTCTCTCTCTTCCTCTCTCTTTGCCCCCCTCCCATGCATGTATGTGCATTCTCTCTCTCTCTCCTTAAAATAAAATAAGTCTTTAATAAAGTATGTAAATGCTGGGGCACCTGGATGACTCAGTCAGTTAAGCGTCTGTCTTTGGCTCAGGCTGTGATCTTAGGGTCCTGGGATCCAGCCCCGCATCTGGTTCCCTGCTCAGCAGAGAGCCTGCTTTTCCCTTTCCCTTAGTCTGCCCCCCGACTTGTGTGTACTTTCTCATTCACTCTGTCTCTGAAATAAATAAATAAAATCTTTAAAAAATGTGTAAGTGAAGGGATGTCATTTTTTTCATCAATTAATCAAGATGTTCAATAAGATTTTAGTAGGATACTAAATTGGAAACTGAAAAATACCAGCTTATAGAAGCTTCTTTTGATGGGATAATTTTTTCAAGGGTTTCATTGAACTTTAATTTAGCTGCTTTGGCTCTACCTTTGCCTTTTCTCCTAATCTGAAATCTAAAGACCCATGAAATTTTATCCCTTTGGTGTTTATTTTAGAAATATTTTGTGGTATTTTAATGTAGAATTCATTATTTCTGATGAATACATTAAATTTATATTTAAAAATATTTATATATAAATATAAATTATTTAAATATAAATTTGACCTCTTATGTTAAAACCTTTGAAATGGTGCTATATTAATACACACATATTATATTATATAATATATAATGTATATATTATATATAAGCAAAATGTTGCCTTTCAATATAAATTTTGGGAGGATATAAAACACTTCAAAAACAATTTTGGGGGAATAGAGCCTCTCTCCTTTGTGACACTGAAGTGTATTTTTGCTGTAGAACATGTGACAGGATAAAGCAGCTTTTATCTTGGTGCAGTCCAGGTCCATGAGCCATATCTTATCATTGAACCTAGAGACTACTGGATTAATTCATTGTAACCAAGGTTACAAAGACTTCTAAACAGGAATGTTAATTCATGTAGCCCTTCCATTTATTTTATGGAAAGAATTAGGTTTACCAAAATGATTCTAGTGAGTGTTTTGTTCAATTCTCCTGAGGGTAGTATATCCCTAGTATTTTAAATGCACGAGAAATAAGTTAATCATTACAAACAATAGCTGACTAAGGAATATAGGGTTTGATTTTCTGCAGAACTTGAGTTGTAGTTAGAAATGTAACTACCGGGACGCCTGGGTGGCTCAGTTGGTTGGGCAGCTGCCTTCGGCTCAGGTCATGATCCCACTGTCCCAGGATCGAGTCCCACATCGGGCTCCTTGCTCAGCGGGGAGCCTGCTTCTCCCTCTACCTCTGCCTGCCACTCTGTCTGCCTGAGCTCTCTCTCTCTGACAAATAAAATAAATAAAATATTAAAAAAAAAAAAAGAAATGTAACTACCTTGGGGTAGGATAGTTGAGATACTGATCTAGGGAAGGAGCTTGTATGAGAAGCCAAATAATGATAGAGATTTCTTGATGACTAGATTCAAAGCAAGATTTATTCAATAATATTAATGGTTTTTGTCATAAAGTAGTTATGTCCACTTTGGCTGTGGCTAATAGACCTTTAACTTTGACTTAGATGGTGACCTACAGTGAGGAGTCTAAAAGGATTGCATAGCTTCTGAAATAGTTCCTATCCTCAAGCCCAGCTGTTTCTCCAAAATGCTGGATATTATCTAACTGCCTGTTAGCTGTCTCCTCCTGGATCCTGAGGACAGCATGGACTCCAATTAATTCAAAGCACTATTTTTATACATCCCCTCTGAGATTCCGTAGTTCATCTAATCTCTCCTAACATACCAACACATTTCATTGTCTAACCTTGCCAAGAATTGTACGAGACTTTCACATTCAACATTTTACTTAATTTTCATAAATGTCATCTTTTGGGAAGTGTTTTCTACATTTTACAGATGGAGAAAATTGATATTTAGAGATATTAGTGATCACCTTGTTAGAAAGTGGCATAACCTAAAGTGGATTTTATTTCCTAAACTGGAGCTTTATGACATTAAGTAAGCTGCCTTTTAATAAGTGGTTCTGGGGATATTTCCTGTGAGCATGCTTAGCAGCACTGAATGCCCAAGGCAGCTCCAAAAATCATCTGGGACCTTTTAAATAATAAGGAATGCTAGATTATATCCAGAGAGATTCTAATTTCCGTTAATGAATTCCCTGTTCCATTAGAGTCACCACTGCTCTATCAGAAATGTGTTCATGTATTAGAAAGATGTACGGCTTAAGGTGGTGGATTCAGGTTTTCAAAAAATCCTAATTTTCTTTTGAAAGCTTAGGTTTTATCATTGGCAGCAAATACTGTCACTTTTTTTCTTTGAAGTGACAGGGTCACTTATTCATTTTTTGAAAAAGTCCATCAATACTCAGGCCTAGATAATTATGGTTTGTCAGTTGTTCTTTCACGTAAAAAATGGTTTTCTTTGAAAGAAAGTGACTAGTGTAGCTCATAAGTAAAATAGCACAGTGCTTCTCACATGTACAATTTATGTGTGCTTCCCTTCTCGCAGAATGTTAAAAAGATGTGTACTCTGAGGTAGACATCTAATGGAATTATTACTGCTTCAAAAGGGACTTTTCTGAATGTAAGTGCTCCCCACTGGTGAGTGCTTGGTGGTAGAAAACTTAATAACTGCTAGTGGAAAGGCTAACAACATTTGGTATTAATGTGAAAATAATTTTAATGTTTTGGGTATCCTCAAATGATTCCTGTGAATCCTAGGGTCTGGAAACCACATTTTTGAGATCCTTCCATTATATTAATGGAACTTTGGGTGTTTTTTTTTCTGGACAGCTTGTAAAAGTCAGGTGAATTACTGCTTCTACCTACTGGTTCTCCACTAGCTCTTAATTTGTATGAACAGTCCAGTTATCTGAAACTGACTGCTAGGAAATACAGGTTCCTGGAACTTGTTGAATGAAGGATGAGAGAGTAAAGTTACTCAATTCTGCCCTTTTGTCCTATATTTGTAGGGACACTGTTCTTAGAAGGTGATCCCCTCATATGAGGATGTTGTATGCATCTCAGAAACGTTTCAGTCCTCTTTCCCTTTTTGAATGTTTTGTTTCTTCATTTATGTCTTTAAACCTCTTTATATTTTCCTTTAAAAGGCTATTCTTGTCTGACTTTTTTGTTCTCAGTTCTGTTAATCCTATGTTTGAACCTATTCAAGATTTTATTTATTACATATTGTGTTTAGCCTTTTTTTTTTTTTTAAGATTTTATTTATTTGTTAGAGAGAGAGAGAGAAAGCACAGGCAGACAGAGTGGCAGGCAGAGGCAGAGGAAGAAGCAGGCTCCCTGCCAAGCAAGGAGCCCGATGTGGGACTCAATCCCAGGACGCTGGGATCATGACCTGAGCCGAAGGCAGCCGCTTAACCAACTGAACCACCCAGGCGTCCCTGTGTTTAGCCTTTTATCTGATCCTATTTTTATGTTTCAATTTATTTTTATCTTCAAATTTTTACATTCTATTGTACTTTATTATAAGTGTTTATCCAATATTTTCCCTAACCATTCTTGAAATTTTAGTTTTAACTTTCACTGACCACTTTAATTTATTTTAAGTGAATTTTCTTTTTAATAGTTTTTCTAACTTTTTATGTTGATTTTGCATGTATACAGAAGTTGTAGAAATGGAGAGAGCTGAAACCGTAAGACTTACGCAAGACTGTTGTGTTCAGGCTTTTGTAGTTGTCCTATGACTTTATCCTACAGACACTTTTTTGTATTGACACTGATTCTTGGGCTGTCATTTTTTGTGTAGATATCAGTTGAATTCATATGTATTGTTTTCTGTTTGGCTGTAGTGCTCAGCATTATATTTGAGACTGATCTGTATTGTCGCAGGTAACAGTATTTCATTGACATTGCCATTGCTGTAAATATTCCATTGTTTATCCGTTCTAAAATTGATGATTAGTTAGGTTCAGGTTTTGGTTCTTTAAAATACTGCTGCTTTGGGGATCTAGTATATGTATATATTTTTTAAAAAAACATTGTTTTCCATTGTATCCAAAGAATGCCAGATTATTAGGTGTTTCATAAGTTCTTTTGCTTCAGTATTTCTGCAGTGAAAATAGGTTTACACATATTTGGGTGAAGTAAGTTATGGAATTAAGGAAGAATAAGATGGACCAAGAAACTCTCAGACTCCTATTTCTATGCCATGCCTTTTAGAGCACCTAAGAGAATTTTTAGGGAGTTTTTCCTTACTCCTTATTGGTTAATTGCTGAAAATTGTACCTGAAGTCTTTACTATGCATTTTGAACTTAGGGTTTACAACCTTCTGGTGTCTAATTTGAGAAGAGAACTGTGAGACCTTGAAGTCATTTAACTTCTCTATGACTTCTCCACTTATGAAATGGTGATGAAGTAATATCTACTTCATGGTATTAGGAGTGTGAGACATGTGATTAGTGCTGAATAGCTGATATCTGCTGCTGTTTTAATTCAAATTAGCTAAAAGAGCAAGGAAAGTAAACCTCAGTGCAATGATGTGAGAAAATTAATGTGAAAAAATTTGACCTAGCATCTTTTTGATGCTTTATTGTTTTAGAAACATCTCTAATATATTTAATTGCCTTTCTAGATAAGATAGACTGGGACTAATTTGGGGGACTTTTTCAGTTCTGTAAAGTTCTTTTTGATGAGATGTGGTTGTATCTCTTGTTTTCCCTCCCCTTTTTAAAAGACTGTATTCTTAATTGCTGGGGGAGTTTTCTAAATGGTTTCTGATTATATTTGCTCAAGAAATTCCCTAGATAATGACTCCATGAGACTCCGTGGCCTAGTTAGAGGAAACAAACAGCCAAAAAAATCCTTCAGGGAAATGACTGTTTTTCAGAGTCCATAATCTAAGTTAAAGCCTGTAAACAATTTTATTCTCCAAGTTGTATCTTGTCAGATCATGCCCCTTAATGTTTCAGTCAGTGAGGTACTATCAGCAGTGGTAGTTGTTACCTATTGCGGTGTACCAAATTACCCCCAAATTTGGCAGCTTAAAACAAACATCATCTCACAGTTTCTCTTTGGTCAAGAATCCAGATCTAGCTGTTCTGGGTCCTCAGCTTGGGTTTTCTCCTCGTAAGTCTACAGTTGTGTATGTTGGGACTGTAGTCATCTTAAGGCTGCACTTGGCTTCCAAGTCCCTCCTGTGGGTGTAGGCTGGCTTCATGTCTTAGCTGCCTGTTGTCGGCAACATCGGTTCCTTGCTACAGGAACCTTTTCATAGGGCAGTTCACAACATGGCAGCTGAGGTTTCTCAGAGTAAGCAAAATGGAAGTCAGAGTCTTTTAATAAGTAATCTTAGGAGTCACATTTTTTTCATCAGCAAGTCAGTGATCTAGCCTACACTCAAGGAAAGGGGCTTGCAAAAGGTGTGGGGATCATCAGGAGCCATTTTAGAGGCTAACTATATAGCAGTCTTATATGTATTGACAGCTTTGATGTTTATTCAACATATAATGATTTTATACTTGCAATATATCTATTAAGCATGTCTCTTGTGTGCCTTTCCCTGATGCCATCTCTTCTCCATTGCCCTTAGAAGTAACTACTATTTTAATTTAGTCTCTGTTAATCCCTTGCTTTGCCTTAGTTCTACCAGGCTGTATCTTTAGTTTGACATTTTTCTGAACTTAAATGAATCTACTTGTTTTCATTCAGCCATATGTTTCTGAGATTCTTGTATGTTCTTGCATAGAGTGTAGCTTATTTTTATTGTGTATGAATATAACACATGTTAATCAGTCTGGACATTGGGATTTTTTGCTGTTAAAAATTGCATTGAACATGTTTGTACATGTTTCCTATTGCATATATGCAAAATATGTACATAGAGTTGATGAACAATGAGTTATGTGCATCTACAATATTCTAAGTAATGAGAAATTATTTTTCTAAGTGGTCTACCACTTTAACTCCCATTGAAAGGATATAAACCTTCCATTTGCTCTGTATCCTAAACTTAGTGTTTTTGTTTTTGTTTTTATTTTTGTTTCTGCTGTTGTGTTCCAGTAGAACTTTATTTATAAGAGCAAGTGATGGGCCAGATTTGGCCTGCAGGCTGTAGTTTTCTGGCACCTGGACCAATCTATCATAGTTACATAGCAAATAAAAATAAACACACTGTGTATACGAGCAGTGACTATAAGAAAATGTCCCAAAGGTTAAATTGGGTGGCATTTAGGGAGTTGTATTATGTGTAGTTTTTATTTTGTGTATATTTTTGTATTTTACAAAATTTCCCAAATGAGCATATACTACCTCCAAATTGAAGGGGAGAAAAAGAACATTTGAATGTGTTCATGTAGTATCTGAGCCCTTGGAATAGCAAGGAAACACTAACCTGATAAAATACTGGTGACAAGACTAATATTATTTGGATAACATGGGACATCAACACTGTAGTTGTAATTTCAGAAACCATAGTGTACTTTTTTTTTGAATATGGTTGACATACAATGTTCCATTAATTTCAGGTGTTCTATATATATGCCAAATTTTTATATTGCTATGTATTTTTAGTTTTTGCCAGTCTGGCAAGTGTGAAATGATAGTTCCTTAATCTGCATTTCTCTTATTTGAAAATAAAATTGCATGTTTTTAAAAAATTTATTGGCTTTTTCAACTTTCTGCTTGAATTGCCTTTTTTAGCTGGGTTGTTTGTGTTTTTCTTATTTAAGAGGTTTTTTTTTTTTTTTAATGTACTCTGAGTAGTTCACATAGTGATTCTAAATATTTTATTTTTTCCTCCACTGAATTCTTAAGAGAGTAGGGACTTCTGAGCTTTGATTTAGCCATATTCATGAACCCTAGGATGATGCCTGGAACATACTAACTAGATATTTGTTGAATATACTTTATCAGGGGAGATAATCATGTGAATTTTTTTTAATCTTTCAAGTAATATATAGACAGATTATTCTTCAGTCAACTTTGCATTCCTAGGATAAACCTTGGTTGGTCATGATGGTTGCTTTTTTGGTTTTTAACTCTCCTGCTGGATTTGATTTGCTGTTATCTTATTTGGGAGTCTTTTAAAAATCGACTCAGAGGTGAGACTGGTATGTAATTTTCCTTTATCTTACTATTTTTGTCAGGTTTGTATATGAAGACCCTGCTAGTTTCACAAAATGAACTGAGAAGTATTTTTTTTTATTTTATTTTTTTATTTTAGAGAATGCTGTGGACCAGTGAACATTATATGGGTCTCTTTGACCCATAATTTGTACCCATGTCTGATAACTAAGGGATAGAAGTGAGTATGGAGTTTATACAGTTAGTCCTAATGAACTAGCCACAAAACTTATTTCTTGTAGCTGAGTTCTGCTGATTAGAATTTTCAATAAGCATATGAGAGAGAGTACTTCCAACAAAGATGAAACAATAGTTTTGTTGAATTGGAGGTATTATTTCCATCTGACCATTGGTTGCCTTATTCTATTGAATGAACAGGCAATAATAGTTAACTATGTGGGCTGGAGTGATTAATGCTGGTTATTAAGGGAAATAGAGTTGCTGCTACACCGTGAAGGCAAGAACTATATCTTGAACCTGGGAGATTCTGGGGCACCTCGTGATGCTATCATGTTCAATGGTAAAAGTTAATTGAGATCTATTAAACTCATGGCTCACAGGCAGGACCACCAAGGGCTCAGGATAGTTCAGTATTGAAATGTTCGGGTTTCCCCATTTCACGTATCAGATTCTGTTTCAGGAATTACACCTGGCAGCTAATGTTAACAGACTGGAAATACATGGCTTTAAACAGTGTAGTGGTTTTTAAATCTCACTTAAAATTTAAGTCTAGAATTGGGCTATCCAGGGCTCGGATGACAGCAATATGGCATCATGAAGATCTTAAACTTGTGTTTTGTTTTGTTTCCTCTGAGCTCCATCCTTAGTACCTGATTTCCATCTTAAGGTCACCAGAGTCCAAATGGTGGCTAGAGTTTAAGCTATCATATATCCGTTTCAGGCAGGAAGCAGGAGAAAAGGGGAAGGACATAAAGGGGAATGCCAGCTGAAATGAAAATGGGTATTTGGATATGCAGCTAGCAGTCTTGACCCCAAATGTCTTCAGCTGGGTAAATGGGATAATTTTAGAAGGCTTTTAGAATTCCCAGAATATCTTCATACTTTGACCCTCTTTAAAAAAAGCTTTGTTATGATTAATTTTACTATCACAGTATTGACTAAGTTACTCTTTGTCTTGTGTTTTCATCAATAGTTCGGAGGAATAAGGAATGTCTGAAAATCCCAAAGCCTAATTTATCAAAGTTAATTTTCATGTGTGTTATAATTTAATGATACGAAGTTTATAAAAGGTAGATTGTTTTGTGTATATGAAAAGATCATAACAGTTATTATATATTCTTTGCCACTATTTTTGTCTATGTCCTTTTAAGAGTTGATGACTGTTCACTTGTTTTTGCTAGTTCTTGCTAAGTTGTTTTTAAGAAAAGAACTTGTTTTATAGTTTAATTTTTGCCAATTTTTGTGGACATGAGGTTTTAAAACTTGTTCTTAATATGTTTTCTTTGATGTTAGTGGGACTATTAAACCAAAAATCTGTTTATCTTTCACTTGCTAGTAGCAATCTTTTAACAAAAACATTTATAAGTAAAAGCTTACTTTATAAAGATGTCAGGATATGGGGAGTGTCATCACTGTTGGAGGTAAGAATAATTTTCCTTTGAAAATAGCTATCAGTTTGAAGTAGAGCTGTAAAAGAAGCAATTTCTTGGTTTCATGATAGTGGCAGCAGCTTTTTTTTTAATTTACAGATATATAAACCCAGTTGGACATTAGAACTGATCCAAAACACAAAAATGTTACTTAATTTATGTTTCTTATAGATTAATATTTATGGGCTAAAGGAAGAATATTAATTTTTTTAAAGATTTTACCTATTTATTTGAAAGAGAAAGCACAAGCAGGGGAAACATTAGGCAGAGAGAGAGGGAGAAGTAGGTTCCCTGCTGAGCAAGGAGCTTGATGCGGGACAAAGAAAAGATCTTTATGAAAAAAGAACAGTCAGATTACCAGAAGATAGTTTATTTAGTAGAGTATGTTGTTAGCAAAACAAAGATTTAGAGCAGTTGTTCTGCACCTATTTTGAGTCACAAACTGCTGGGGGAATATTATAGAGCCTTTTCAGAATTGTGTTTTTCCCCAGCTCCTTCCTCCAGGTGTTGATTGCTAGAAACTACCTTTTTCTGGTTTTTCCTACCAGCAACATAATGAGAGTTTTTGTTGCCATACATATTCATGTCTTTTTATAGTCAGTAGCTGCCTCAACCACTTTTTGACTTGTGTTGTAATAAATTAGTTTTGCCAATTCTAGAACTTCCTTAAGTTCAGTCATAGGAAATGTCCTCCTGTGTCTGAGCATATTTTATTTAGTATAAGGTCTGTGCGATTCATCCTCATCTTACGTATCCATGGTTTGTTCTTTTTTGTTGATGTATACTAGTCATTCGTATAAATATAATACCATTTAGTTTGCTTATCTTTTCACCTGTTGATGGATGTTTGAATCATTTCCAGTTTCTGACTATTGTGAGTAATGTTGCTAAGAACATTTTTTTCATGAAAGAATTAATGCAGGGGAGTGCCTGGGTGGTTTAGTCAGTTAAGCTTCCCACTCCTTTACTTAAAGATTTTATTTATTTATTTCAGAGAAGAGAGAGAAAGAGAGCACGAGTGGGGAGATGAGCAGAGGGAAAGGTAGAAGCAGACTCCCTGCTTAGCAGTGAGCCTGATGCTTAGGGTTTGATCCTAGGACCGGAGATCATGACCTGAGCTGAGGCAGATACTTAATGGACTGAGCCACCCATGTGCCCCGTGCATCCGACTCTTGATCTAAGCTCAGGTCTTGATCTCAGGAGGGTTGTGAGTTCAAGTCCTGTGTTGGGCTTCACACTGGGTGTGGAGCCTACTTTGAAACAAATAAACAAACAAAAGAAAGGGTTAATGCAGGACACCTGAGCGTGTTCACTTACCATATACTTTCAGGTTGTGTGACTGACCCTTGACTAACTCCTGTGAACCTAGCCCTTGGGTGTGCCCTGTATTACTAATTGATAAGATGATTTTGTATAGCTGAGTATGGAACTGTGTATTATCAGCTTGTTTGTTTGTGCAAAACATGATTTTTGGTCAACACTTGCTTTCCTGCTTTGGGCCTGTAGTTCTGGTGTCATACATAGCTGGTCACTCAGGCAAACGTGTATATTTTACAAGTCCCCCATAAAAGCCCTGGACTCTGTAATTCAGGTAGGCTTCTCTGGGCAGAAACCCTTTGCATATATTGTGGCTCTTCATTGTCAGGGGAATAGAATTGTTGGATCATGTGGTAGTTTTATGTTTAACTTGGTAAGAAACTACTAAACAGTTCTTTATAGTGGTGTGCCACTTTACAGTGCCTCTAGCAAAGTATGGGGATATCAGTTGTTCTGCATTCTTGGCCACACTTGGTATTGCCAGCTTAATTTTAGCCATTCTTTGGGGTATGTGTAATTTATTGTGGGTTTAGTTTACATCTTCATGACTAATGATAATGAGCACCTTTTAAAATGTGTTTTTTAGCCATTTTGTATCTTTGGCCAATATCTTCTATGGTGAAGTATCTGTCTTTTTGTTCACTTTAAAAAATGGATTATTTGTATTTTTTGAGTTACAGGAATTAATTTTATACTTTGTTTTTCTAATTGACTATGATAACTATGCAGTTTACAAGATCATTGATCATACAAGTTACCAAGTACCAGGAATGTAAATAGCCATAGGCTCTTTGGCCAGCTGAAGGCTTAGGCCGTCAAGTAGTAGACATAAGCAACATGCTAAGAGTGAAGCCAAACATTATCGTATCAAAATTTCTGGGATATGATGATCAGCTCATTAAACTCTGTTCTGCTAATTTAGGGTTTCTCCTATTGTATACAAATTATTTGATCATTTTAATCATAATATTAGAATGGTAATTAGAGTGATTTATAGTCCTGACCTTTTTAATTTTAATTTTTTAAAATCTTTTAGAATATTTATTTTGGTTACAATTTTTTTTTTTAAAGATTGTATTTATTTATTTGACAGGGAGGTAGAGAGAACAAGTAGGCAGACTGGCAGGCAGAGACAGATGTGAGGCATGATCCCAGGACACTGGGATCATGACCTGAGCTGAAGGCAGAGGCTTAATGACTGAGTCACCTAGGTACCGTGGTTACATTTTTGCATATATGTTTATTTCCATTGGCTGTTAGACTTATGGTAGAAATATTAATACTAACAATTGCTGGCCCTTGAACAACACAAATTTGAACTGTGCTGGGCCCACTTAATGTGGATTTTTTCTAATAAATTCAGTATAATACTATAAATGTATTTTCTCTTTATGATTTTCTTGATAACATTTTCTTTTCTCTTGGTGACTTTATTGAAAGAATATGGTATATGATACATGTAACCTACAAAATATGTGTTAATTGACTTTTATTATGTTATCAGTAAGGCTTCCAGTCAACAGTAGGCTATTGGTTAAGGTTTAGTGGAATCAAAAGTTGTATGTAGATTATTACGTCTGCAGGGACTTGGTGCCTCAGCCAACTTCAGGGGTTAACTGTACTTTCTGTTTTGTAGTAGAAACACCAGTATTCATTACCTTTAAAGATTTACTGTCATTACTAGTTTCTTATGATATTAAAAGACTGCATACATTTCACTAAATATGTGAAGTGCCAGAATTCAGTTTGCTGACAATTATTTTATGATTGGTCAATAAAAATTACTTTTTACCTTTCTGTTGGTTATTTAGGACTTTGTTTGCTGAGTTGTAATAGCTATGCTGAATTTAATGGAGTCTGTTTCATAAGTGGCCTCCAGATAAATGAGATAGTATTATCAAGTATTAAGATCGTGTTTAAAAATTCTATAACTTATACAGTCATTCCTTCCAAGAGAATAATTTGTGCAAAACATGATTTTTTAAAAAAATTATTTTATTTTATTTTTCTGTGATCCAAAATTCATTGATTATGCACCACATAAACCACATGCACTACCTGCCCTCCTTAATACCCACCACTGGGCTTACCCAACTCCCCTCCCCCTCCCTTCCAAAACCCTCAGTTTGTTTCTCAGAGTCCACAGTCTCTCATGGTTTGCCTCCCCTTCTCATTTCCCCCAATTCACTTCTCTTCTCCATCTCCTAATGTCCTCCATGTTATTACTTATGCTCTACAAGTAAGTGAAACCATTTGATAACTGACTCTCTCTGCTTGACTTATTTCACTCAGCAAAACATGATTTTTGGTCAACACTTGCTTCCTGCTTTGGGCCTATAGTTCTGGTATCTTTATATTTAGTTATATAAATATATATTTGTATTTAGGTATATATATATCTCTCTTTATATATGTTATATATTTATATATATCTTTATATATAGTTATAAATTACTAACAAATATTTTTTACAAAGGAGTATAATAATTATTATCCTGTGATTTTTTTAATATAATTATATCGTCACTCTTTCCATGAACTTATTAACATGCAAATAAATATAAATTCACAGATTTTATTTTATTATTATTATTAATTTATTTTTTAAAGATTTTATTTACTTATTTGAGAGAGAGAGAGCACAAGCACAAGGAGGAGCAGACGGAGAGGGGAAGCTTCCGTCTCCACACTGAGCAGGAACCCCATGTGGGGCTTGATCCCAAGACCTTGAGATCATGACCTGAGCTGAAGTCAGACACTTAACCGACTGAACCACCCAGGCCCCCCTTATTTTTTCATTTAAAAAAAAAAATAATTTTTTTTGTTTATTTGTTTTGAGAGAGGGGGAGAGAGCATGTTAGTTGGGTAGGGGATGAGAGGGGCAGAGAGGGAATCTGAACCTGAGGTTATGACCTGAGCAGAAATCAAGAGTTGGTCGCTTAACTGACTGAGCCATCTAGGCGCTCCTTCAGAGAAGATTTTAAAAGCACTTTTTTTAAGGTTGTGAAGCCTTGAAAAGTTGTTTATGCTCTTCTTTTTTTAATTGTTAAATATACTTTGGTTGTTCAAATTTTAAGTAATACATTGAATTAAGAAATATTTTGACTGCTGGGTCAAAGTATCTAATATTATTTTAAAGCATGTAAATAGTAATTTATATCAGTTAACTTTGAATCTGATTTTGCTGTTTTACCATTCTTACCTTTTCTTAGTCTTGATTTGTATACAATTAGTTTTATACCACTACATATTTTAAACTTAGATAGGGAAAATTATTTGTACCAAAAGGATAGTATCGATTATAGCTGTTTCTTTAACTTGAGTGACTGGAAAATGTTGTGTCAAGTTTACTTGATTTTAAGTTGGAAGGAATATAAAAGCTAATGTTCATTTATTATGTTGTTTAAAGGTTTTTTAAATTTATTTATTTTAGAGTGAGAGTCAGAGTGAGTGAGATACCAGGAATTATGAGTAGGAAGAGGAGCAGAGGAAGAGGGGGGGCAAGCAGACTCCATACTGGGTGTGGAGTCCCTTGTGGTGCTCGACCGCACAACTCCAAGATCATGACCTGAGCTGAATGAAGTCCAGTCGGTCACTCAACTAACTGAGCCAGCCAGTTGCCCCAAAAGTTAATGTTCATTTTAATGAGTTGGTTACAGGAAGTTATTGCACTATAGTGAGTACCTAGTAAGAGCTCAGGTATTAGCTGCTATACTTGTTAAAGGCATAAGTCATAAGTATTACCATTATTGCTGAAAATTGCCTCATGGTTAACTTGGATTATGAGCTATCTAATAGTGCTATTGATTTGTTGGGAAAGGATCAGAAAAGGCTGATTGGGGTATTACATATAAACATAGAGTTATGTGAGGTGCCTGGATGGCTCGGTCAGTTAAGCGGCTGCCTTCAGCTTAGGTCATGATCTCAGGGTCCTGGGACTAAGTCCTGAATCAGGCTCCATATTCAGTGGGGAGTCTGATTTTCCCTCTCCCTCTGCCTGCTACTCTGCTTACTTGTGCTCTCTATCTGTCAAATAAATAAATAAAATCTTTAAAAAAACAACAACACAGAAGTTATGTGTATAGGGATCAGATGGGGAAGTGAATTTGGTATGTAAATGTGAATTTGGTAAGTTAATTTGTATGTTAATATGCACAATGTAAGTATATATATAACAGTTACTAAGTTTATATGTATTCAGTAGAACTCAGCTTATTATTTCTTTCCACAGCCTTATATTCTGTTATATTATTCTGTGTGTTTTTCTGGATCCCTTTTGTCTACTTCTACTATGAAGAAAAGGATGATGATGATACTAGTAAATGTACTGTAAGTATGTTTATTTTAGGGGGAGGAGGAAAGATGATTTCCTTTCTCCAGGAATGACATGACTGAATTTACTCTAGAGCAGCATTGTCTAATAGAAATACAGTGTGAGCCAGATATGAAATTTTAAATTTTCTAGTAGTGGCATTAAAATAAGTAAAAAGGAGCAGTTGAAATTATTTTTAACGATGCATTGTATTTAATGTTATAGGTTCCAAGTAGTATCAGATCAAATAGAGTCAAAACACATTATTAATGAGATATTACATTCTTTTTTCACACTAAGCCTTTGAAATTTAAAATGTATTTTACACTGCAGCACATCTCCATTTGAACTAGCCATATTTCAAGAGCTCGGTAGCCACATGTGACTTGTGACTGTTGTTTAGACAGCAATTCTAGAACAGGGATTGGCAGACATTGTCTCTAAAAGTCCAAGTAGTAAACATTTCAGGCTTTGTGGGCATATCGTTTCTGTCTCAACTACTCACCTCTGCTGTTGTACTATGAAAGTAGCCAGAGCTAATACTTGATGAGGTTGATGTGATCCAGTAAAATAGGAGGTGGGCTGCATGTGGCCCATATATAGGACAGTCCGCTGACCCCTGTTCTAAGGCATAAAGGAGGAATATTTGGAGACTATTTTTACTAATCCAGGATAACACTGATAAAAGAATCTCATAAATATAACATACATACATGTCCAAAACTTCAGACCAACATCACTTAAGTATTGGTATACGAATCTTAACTGAAATAGTAGCAAATTCAGAGATATCTTAAAAATAGATGACTATAGTATAACTGAGTTGGGCCTATCCCTAGACTGCATGGGTAGTTTAGAATCAGCACATCTGTTAATATGTAGTCATTTAATAGGTCAAAAAGAAATTGTATGTTGAAAGGTATTTGCTAAAATTGAGCATTTTTTCTGATTTAAGGGGGAAAACGCAGCATTAAAAGGAAGGTCTTTTTATTGAGTTACAGGAATTTGCTTTATACTTTTTTATGTTTTGTATTTAAATACAAAAAAATTATATATAGTTTTCACTTAAAAGCTAGCATTATTCTTAATCATGTTTATTAAACCCTTAAAGTATTTGCATTAGATCAGGAGCAAGTACACAACATTATTTTAAGTAATTCCAAGTGGTAATCATCACAGTTGTTAGAGAAAAAAATACAGTGTTTAAATATTTATAAAGAAAGTCAAAATTAATTATTTGCAGATACTTATGTAACTCTGGATTTGTAAACCCAGCATATGTAAGGTAAAGTGGGTGGTTAGGAATGTCATGTTAAAAGTGGAATGAGATACATGCTTTCTCTTTTCACCTTTCCTAAAGTTCATCTTCCCCAACCCTTGTGTATGATCTTAAGATCCTCCTCAACCTTTATTTTAATTTTTTGTCATATGAAGCTTGAATTTAAATTTTAAACGGTGACTTTTAGAGACTTCATTGATCTGAGAGACAATGTTTTGGGTTTTTTTGTTTTTGTTTTTTACTGATTTAACCTTTTTTCTTGAGGTTAACTTTTCTTTCCATATTTAAAATATCCAGCTTTGTGTTTTTCTTTGTCTTTGGACAAAGATAATGATAAATGCTTTATATATTCATATATATGTCCTATATATTTTTTATTTTATATAAATATAATATACATTATATATAAAGTAAGTACATTTATATTCAAGAACATATATATATATCCATACATATATATGTTCACATGCATGCATATTGAATATTGTAATTATTATAACCAATTTTAATGAGTTGGGAGAGGGGTATTATAGATTCTGATTGCTTACTTGTTTGGGGGAATATATTAGTGAATATTCTGATAATTTTACTAATGATTATGCCCACTGAAGAATTGATTATGCTTTTGAGTACTGATTTCCACAAGGTCTAATCATTGAAAAGACTTTAAGGTCTGGTGTGGTTTGCACACATAACTTATGATATGGCATTACATTGTTTTTCCTAAAATTTTAAGATTATTTTTCAATAGGGAAATTTTACACAGTTGACTATATATGTACATTTGGTGTGAAAGTACTTTTACACCATAGTAAAATAGTTTATATTTTATTTTTTATAAGAATATTTTATATTTTAAAGGTCTTAGTAAATGGTATACTTTTTTCCCTTGACTTCTAGCAAATTAAAACTGCGTTCAAGTATACTTTGGGATTTGCTGTAATTTGTGCACTTCTTCTTTTAGTTGGGTAAGTCTTGATTTTTTTTACCCCTGAAAATGGAAATAAAATAATAATAATAAAGGCTCGTTCAGAAAAATCTAGGAAAAAAGTATAAGAAAAAGAATAAACCTCCTTTTATATTGCTACCAAGCAGTAACCACAGTTAACCTTTTTTATATACGTTTTTCTACCTGGACATTTCTTATGTGCTTAGATACATGCAGAGTGCCCTTCCCTCCCATACGCATACCCTCCATGTTATAATTTTACAGAAATGTGATTTTATTTTATGAATTCTTGATAATCTACTTGTTGACATACTGTAGGCATCTCTTTAGAATAGTAAGAGTAGATTCATCAATTTTGACCAAACTGCATTTTCCTTTTAGGATACAACAATCTATTTAATCTTCTAATGATGATTACTTGGGCATTTGTGATGTTGGAATATTTCTGTTTTTATAAACAGCTCTTTGATGAAACCTTTCTGTGCATCTTTTCAGATTTGGTGCATCAGTCTTTAAATTTTTTAATTAATCTTTGTCAGTGAGTTCCTTTCTTAAATCTTCTTCCTTAAGGTTTTCTACTAATATCAATAAAGTTTTACATATTTTATTTATACATTTCAAATTTTCTCTTTGGAAAACATTTGTCCTTGTTAATGGAAGACATTTATCCTTGTTAAAATGGGTTTTGATTCTTTGTTTTTTTTTATGTTGGGAAATATGTGAGGTGCTAATAAGCTTTTAGAAGGTCGTTTTATAATTTGGTCTCAGAAATTTTAGTAAATAAAAAAATGTCATTTATTGAATACAATTTGTGGTGGAATAAAATTGGTCAGTAACCTTTTGTAGTTCTAGGAGTTTTTAGAATACCAATGCTTTATAATCAAGGTATATTTCCAGTACCCTTTGTCTGCCTTGCTGTGTCATGAAAAAGAGTACTTACTGAAAGGACAATTTTTTTTAGTAGTTTTATCTTCAGCTGTTGAATATATTTTTAAATTATCTTTTGGCCTTTTAAGAGAGACAGTTAGGTTAATTTGCTTTTGTTAATTTGAAGGTCTCTCATTTAGAACCCTAAATTATCTAGAACAGAGATCAGCAAACTTTTCTTGAAGGGTAGTTAGTATTTTAAGTTAGAGGTCCATATGGTCTTTGTGGCAACTACTCAACTCTCTTGTGCCTTTATAGTAGTCATAGACAAGATGCAAATAGAAGGACATGGCTGAGTTCTAATAAAACTTTATTTACAAACAGAGGCAGTCAGTATTTTGCCATCTCCTGATTTAGAATGTGACTGAGAACCCTCAGTAAAACCACAAATCTTTATAACAGCCAGAGTATCTGTCCCAGACAAAAGGTATCTGGGGGATAAATTTGCATATTTGTAAATTTACTTTTAAAATGACTTGTTCTTTGCATGGTATATTATTTTCAGTCCTCATAAAGCTTTAACAGATTTTGTAGATGACATTTATTTATTTAGAAGTGGTATACTGAAAATTAAGCAAATGTTTCCTTGCAAATACACTAGTAATAAGAAGCAACAGTTTGACCAGCCATTTTGAACAATATAACATTCACTTATTTTCCAGATAGTATTATGTACTAATTACGTTCCAGATACTGTATTAGGTACTGGTGAACAGCAATTAACAAAAAAGACCACTTCTTTTCATGGAACATATATTCAAGAGGTTTAGAGGGGTAGAGAAAGGAAATAAACAAAAAATGGATTGTGTTGAGGTTGTGAAATGGTAGGGGAGACTGATGAGAGGGTAGTATTTAAGAAGATCTTTGAAGGAAGTGAGGGAGTCATGCATATATGTGGGGGGAAGAGCATTCCAGTCCAAGGAAACAACAGGTGAAAAGCCCTGTGGCAAGAAATTATCGGGCATGTTTAAGACAAAGTGAGAAAACTAGTGTGGCTGGAGTAGAGTGAATGAAGGCTGGAGTAGCTGAAGATATGGCTGGAGGTAACTAAAGCTGCCAGATTCAGTAGAATATCATAGGCCATTGTTAGGACTTTGGTATTTATTGTGAGAGAGATGGAAAGCTATCAGAGGGATTTTTGTCATTGAGCGACATAATCTGACATTTTTTTTTTAAGATTTTATTTATTTATTTGTTAGAGAGAGAGAGCGAGCACAGGCAGACAGAGTGGCAGGCAGAGGCAGAGGGAGAAGCAGTCTCCCTGCCAAGCAAGGAGCCCGATGTGGGACTCGATCTCAGGACGCTGGGATCATGACCTGAGCCGTAGGCAGCTGCTTAACCAACTGAGCCACCCAGGCGTCCCCATAATCTGACATTTTAACAGGATTCCTGGATGGTGTTTTAAGATTTGACTTTGGCAGTAAGGGAAAAAATAAGAGAACTGTGAGGAAGCTGTTGTAACTGAGGCAAGGCATGATGGTAGCAGTAGTGATTTGATCCTGCCTATCTTTTGGAGAAGGAGCCGTCAGGATATTCTAATAGGATACATAGGATACATAGGTTGGGTGTGAGAGAAAGAGGAATTGTGAATGTACCTGCAGTTGGTCAAACTGCATAGTCTTTGGAACACTTTTATCACTTCTGACACCAACTGCAACTTTGGGAGGTTCTTAAAACAAACCACTCTAAGGTTTGATTATTCTCTAGAAGGATTCATAGAAATCACTGAAAGCAATTATATTCATTGTTACCAGTTATTATAATTGAATACAGGTTAAAACCAACCAAAAGAAGAGATGCATAAGATAGAGTCGGGGAGGATTACAAATATAAATCTTCCATTGTCCTCAAGATATGTTACTCTTCTGGCATTGGTGTGTGACTGTATGCATGGAATATTGCCAACCAGGGAAACTCACATGAGCTTTAACACAGTTTTTATTGAAACTCAATTATTTAGGCAAGTCGGATTGATTGATTGCCTACAGTTATTTCAGCTTCCAAGACAGTGGACTCCATGTGACTCAAAGTTCTCAACCCAAATCACATGGTTGGTCTTTCTGGTCCTCTACTTAAGATACTGCCAGCTTCTGCCCTAAACAAAGAGTTGAGTACCTGCCAGAACCATGAGCAAAATTTGCACCTCTTTTGGGCAAAACCAAATTCTTTGCTACACAGAAAGGGTGAAGTTGTCATCAACTTAGATAGACAAATCTGAAGGAGGAGCAGATCTGGTGTGGAGTATCCGAATCTCAGTTTATTTCATGTTAAGTTTTCTAGGCAATCAGGAAGAGATGGTGAGTAAGCCACCAAATCAGGCTTTGGGAAAGTCAAAGTATAGTTTCTGCTCTTCCAGAAGCAATATCTAGCTCCAATGAGAATATGAGTTTTTTCTTTTGTGAAATGTAAAAGATAAGCTACAGGATTGCTAAATATTATTCCCTGTGCCACCTCCTGCCTTTCTCAGTACTGCAGTCCTTTTGTAATTGAATTGATAATGTTGGCACTCAGAGGCGTAATAGGTTAGAAGGAAGGGCATAGAAAGCAACCAAACAGGTAGAAGGTTTTGATTCAGGTTGAACGAGATTTTCTCCATTGTTATAAGAGTGATAAAAATGAAAAGAGGTACAGGTGGGTTCTTGGGTTTTGTATGCAAATGAAAGAATTCCTCTCTGATTGGTGTCTCTTTCTCATTGGTATTTGAGGTCTTTAGCTGAGGGCACTGATATTGGAGAGAGTCTATGAACTCCTATATTTCACAAGCCTGAAATTTGTGAATAAAAGACTAAGAGTGTTTTGGTTAGCCAGGGTAGTGTTCTTCTCGTTACCATATTTAAATGAGGTATACTTTTAGGTTCAGTGATTGACTAAATTTCCTTAAATTTTGCCGAAGGTAACCTATCCTAGTTTTTTGTTAAGTGCTGTATGTTTTTCTTTTAAAACAGTAGATAATTTTATGGTGAAAGTGTGGTTGAGGTTTAACTAATTCATGTAGCTAACATTTTTGGAGCATTTTGTTGTGTAGTGTGTGGTTACGTAGTGTGCAAGGTCTTAGGGATGAAGATGGAGGGTCATTTTCTCTTTCCTCAAGGTTTACAGTAGGGAGAGACAAATACATAACTAGAGCTATAATATTTAAGTTCTAATAAGAGATAAATACTAGGTTTTGATGATGGAGTAGCAAGTTCCTAGTCTTCCCTTGAGGAATCAGGGAAGACCTACTAGGGAATAATATTTCAATTGAAATTTGAGGAGTGGAAATTGATCATCAGACTAAGTAAAGAAAAAAGTAAATAGCATGTATAGTGTATTAATCTTTTTGGAGTGCTATAAATAACAGACATTTATTTTCTCAAAGTTCTAGAGGTTAGATAGAAGTCCATGGTCAGATGTTGGCAAGTTTAGTTTCTGGTGAGAACCTTGTCCTGGCTGCTGCCTTCTTACTGTGTCCTACATGATCTTTCCTGTGTGCTCTCACTTAGAGAAAGAATGCTCTCTCATGTCTCTTCCTTTTCCTAAAGGGACTCGATCCCCTCAGATGAGGGTACCACCATTATGACCTCATTTGACTTATTACCTTCCTGAAGGCCCCATTGCCAGGTGCCATAACACTGGGGGTTAGACCTTCAACACAGGAATTTTGTAGGGACAAATTCAGTCCATAGCATTCTGTTCTCTGGGGTCCCAAAATTCATGTCCTTACTATGTGCAAATGCATTTTTCCCATCCAGCAGCCCCCAAAGTCTTAATTGAGCATTAGTTCTGAGCCCAAAGTCTAATCAAAATATCACCTAACTCAGGTATGGGTGAGACCTGAAGTAGTATTCATTCTTTAACAGTGAACCTATGAAACCAGGCAAGTTATGTGCCTCAAAGATAGAATAGTAGGGCAGACAAAGGATAGACATTTCTGTTCTAAAAGGGAGAAATTGGAAAGAAAAAAAAGAGGTTATGGGTTCCAAGCAAGTCCAAAACCTAACAAGGCAAATTATATTCGATCTTAAGACTCAAGAATAATCATCTCTGGTTGGATGCTCTGTGCTCCAGGCCCACTGAGGGGTAGGTGGTAGGGTCACCACCACCATGACCCTAGGTAATGACCCTGCCCTCTTGGTTCTGGACATAGGTCCTGTTCCCTCGACTCTTTGTAGCAGTTGCCTGGTGGCCATAACTGAGGAAACTGAAGAGGAAGCAGCCTTACCCCCTGGGCCTGTGGTGGGAGTGGCAGCCCTGATGATAACTGAATTGCTTTGGATAAGCATGTTCTTAGCTGAATAATTCTGTCATCCTATCTTGTAGAATCCCCCAAATCTCATAGGCTACCTTATTTTGCCCTGTCTCTGTTCCTTTATTTGAAATTGTCAGTGTCCCTGCTAGTATCATCCTACCACAGTTCCTGGTTTCTTCTGAGATGGTTGATCAAACCCATGGTTTCCACCTGTACTGCTCTTCTTATCGGATGGTTGTTCAGCCACACTCTTAGCACAGGCTTCATAATCCTTTTATAATACAGTTGGACTAGTTCCTTCACCTCATTTCTCTCCTCTCACATACTACTGTAAACAGTAAGGAAAAACCAACCTATTCCTTTAACACTTTGCTTAGAATCCTCCTCAGCTAAATACCCAATTTCATCTCTTAAAAGTTCTGCCTTCCATAGAACCACAAAAATAGTTCAGCCAGAGTCCTTACCACTGTATTACAAGTTATCTTCTTTCTTTTAGTGCCCAATAACATGTTCTTCATTTCTAGCTGAGATTTCACCAGAATGACCTATAGCGTCCATATTTCTACCAGCATTCTGTTCATGATAATATATGTCTTCTCTGAAACAACAGAGGCTTTATCTATAACTCTTCTTTTTGAGTCCTCCCTCTTGCCTTTAACATCCATA
Source organism: Taxidea taxus jeffersonii (assembly GCA_003697995.1). Taxonomy (NCBI): domain Eukaryota; kingdom Metazoa; phylum Chordata; class Mammalia; order Carnivora; family Mustelidae; genus Taxidea; species Taxidea taxus. The sequence goes on from ML111131.1 coordinate 90,654, forward strand.
GTTTTATCAGTAGTCTCTTTGTTAAAATACAAAATTCAAATGAGTCAATTTGAAGCTCTAGTTGGCTTTATTTCAGCAGTTTGTGAATTGGGTAGCATCTGATCTAGAAAGGAGCTAAAGAGTTATGCAAAATGGAAGATTGTTGTAAGTCAAAGGAAGTGAAATAAGGAAGTTCAAAGAGGGTATTATTTCAAGCAAGGTCACCTTCCCTCAGGGCACACAGGGGATTTTATCAGGCAGATTACCTTACTAGGAAATTCCAGACTGATTGGCTTAAAATTCCACTCCTGGTAGAGGCTGAAACTGCTGTTAGTTTAGGTATTAAATCTTGGTGGGGCTTAGCACAAGTGACTCCATTTGGGGCCCGCCTGCCTTCCTTTTTCCTTCCTTCCTTGCTTTCTTTTCACTTTCAGGGCAGCCTAGTTTTTTTCTGGCTTGCATCTTAAAACTCTTCCAGCCTCTGATCATTACTGAGTTTGAAAGGGACAGCCACATTTCTAGGTGTTTGTTACAGTAGCAATCCACTTAATGATACCAAAATCTGTATCAATCTACTTGGACTGCCATAACAAAATAGCACAGACTGGTTAGCTTAAACAGTGAACATTTATTTTCTCTCAGTTCTAGAGTTCTGGAGGCTTAAAAGTCCATGATCAGGGTGTCAGCAAATTTGGTTTCTGCTGAAGATACTTGGCTTGTAAATGGCTGCTTTTTCACTGTCTCCTCACATGGCCTTTATTTTACTCTGTGCTAACAGGGAGAGAGCACTTGTCTAGCATCTCTTCCTTTTCTTATAAGGACACCAGTTCCATATTGGATTAGAGCCTTACCCTTAGGACCTCATTTGACCTTAATTACCTCCCTAAAGTTCCAGGATCCAAATATCATCACAGTGGTGGCTAGGGCTTCAACATTTGAATTTTATAGGGACGAGTTGAGTCCATAACATTGTGGTAACTGAGAGGCTGCAGTTAACATGGAATATTTGAAGAATGATATAAAACATATAACATGAAATTTTTTTTTTAAAGAGAGCAAGAGAGAGAAACCAAGACACAGATTATTTATTTGAGAGAGAGCGAGAGCATAAGTAGGCAGAGCAGCAGGCGGAGGGAGAGGGAGAAGCAGGCTCCCTTTTGAGCAGAGAGCCCATGGTGGGGCTCGATCCCAGGACTCCAGGATCATGACCTGAGCCAAAGGCAGAGAGTTAACCGACTGAGCCACCCAGGCAACCGTATTTTTTAAATTTAATTAATTATTATTTTTCTTTTTTTAGAGAGAGTGCTCAAGAGGGGCAGGGGGAGGGGTTAGAGGAGGGGGAGAGAGAGAGAGAGAGAGAGAATCCCAAGCAATCTCTACACTCAGTGCTGAGCTGGATGCAGGGCTTAATCTCACAACCCTGAGATCAAGACCTGAGCCAAAATCTAGAGTCCAACACTCAACTGACTGAGCCACCCAGGTGCCCTACATGTAATGTGAATTTAAACTCTCACCCACCTCAATACAAAAAAAAAAAAAAAAAAGTATGTGACATTTCAGGTATTGATGTAGGTAAGGGGTAGACTATGATATTAGCCAGGTAGGCTCTGGGTCTTATAAACAATGTTTAAGAAATTTTGAGTTTTATCCTGCTGAACAGTTGAAAGACAGTGAAGATATGTATACATTTGTGTGTGTGTGTGAATGCATGAAAGTAATTACATACAAATTTATTCTAAGAGTTAAAGCACCATGAAGGATGCATTTGAAAGGGGCATTTGGGAGTTGGGTTGGAAAATTGAAATATAAATGTAGATAGGAATCATTGTAATAGTAATGTAATCGTCGTAATCATTGTAATAGTTCCAGTGACAGATGGGGGTCTGAACTAGAGTAGTTACAAAGAGAGCAGAGAGGAGGAAGCTAATAAGCTATTTGGAAGATAAATATGACTGGTGATTGGGTATAAGATGTGAAAATCATATTTTTTATTCTACTGAATTTATTTCAGTTTCATATCTACTGAAATTTGTTAGCCATTCCTTTGTCTTTTCCTTAAGAGATAATCTGTATGAAACTAATACAGTGAGTCACATTGGGTATAAAGTATTTTTACTAAGTGGTTTTTCAGTTTTACCGTTTTTAAGATTGTAAAAGAAATTTATAACCTTTGAAGCTCCAGGTCTTATCTTGATCTAGTATGGTGTGTTTTTGGAAGCTAAGGTTCTCTTTATGCATTTTTATTTTGAGAGAGACTGAGATTAAGAAAATATCTGTACTTTTTACCACACAAATCTCCTTATACACTTACTCCTGGTTACTTTACTATCATCATCATTTAGTAAATGGCTGATAACCTTATGAAATGCTACCTCCTCATCAAAATTGATGTATCTATATTCAAGACACATCTGACTTTAGTTTTGGTTGCCTTTGTATCTGTTGGGAGGTATTCCTTTCTTTTCATAGATCTTTGTCTAAAGGCTGACATTTCTCCAGTGAACATTAGTTTGCCCCTTTTGATTGTTAAGAGGTTGAAATGCTTGCATGTCAGTTAGCTGTGGCTCTGCCTTCCTGAGTCTTCTCTCCTCATCCTAGGCCCATTTAAAGTGGGTAAAGCCTGGCTCAGCAGGGTCTTCCAGAATTAAGGCCAGTGTCTCTGTTGACTGGTTTGTGTCTTTGTCAAATTGGTTGTGAAATGTTTTTAATATTATTTTTCAGGATATATACATGAATTCAGCCTTATATATGTTTTTTTTAGTTTATGTGAAAATATTTCACATCTGTTTCTTAGATTATATAGTCCTGATGAAAAGATTCCCCTCATTGAGGAGAACCTGCTTCGGGGTTTGTGCTTTTGTTACTCCCTCTAGTTTCTACCTAAAAGTAAGTGCTAAAATGTTAACTCTGCTGGATCTCCTCAAAATAAGTATTTTCCTGAAGTCGTTATGACAGTAGTTTGGGCCATTTGACCTTTAAAACAAAACATTTTTTTTTCTTGTCATAGAAAATTCTTTGTTAAATTTTGAACTGCTAAAGAGTCCACCTCAGGAGTTTGAACATGTAATTGTCATCAACAACTAAGAGTTAATTTTCTTCTCCTATTGGGCAGAACCTTTGGTTACCTAAAACTGACATAGAAAAAAAATTTTTCTAAGTATGAATACTATTTTTAGATATTTATAATACATATTTCTATTTTAATAGTAAAATCAGTGATATTTTTTACAACATAGAAGTTTTTCCCATAGTCACAGAATTGGTCATTCCCAATTAACAAATTCAAAATAAACTTTTCAGAATATATATATGTATCTGGGGAAAAAAACCTCTGTCCAAATAAAATAGAGGGATATTACATAGGTAGTTGTTTTCTTGCTTGGTTTATACTTTTGTTCAAATGCAAATAAATAAGTTAATGTCATTATAGAAGTATAATTTGCAAGTTTTTTTTTAACTTTTTGATTCCACTTTACTGCTTTTATTTTATTCATTTTTGATCTTATGGCCAGAGCAGTTGTGAACTTTTTAGGTTTATTGCTCTCTGTGTGAGTAATCACTTTTCTTTCTGAAAGTGGTGTGAAGTAAGTCTCTAAGATTAAGAGTGTAGTAAATGTACATCAGTGCAAATGGTTAGAAATTTAAATAACCTCCTGACATGCTCAGACCATTCATCTTTTTGTAAGAAAAATAAGTATCATTAGTACTAAGGAGTAAAGGTTTAAAAATAAAAAATTGAATGATTACTTTGTTTTAACTTGCACACATTATTAGGTACTTACTATATTGTTGAACTCTTTAGTATTTCCTCTTTACAAAAGAGGATAGATCTTTGTGCTTTGTTTACAATTAAAATTAGGTTAGAAAGGCAGTAGTGTTAGAATTATTTACTATATTTCTGTTTGATTCTGCACATACACATTTTAATGGATACCCAGCCCTGTAGCCTTGTTTCTGATGTGTTTTCTTCTTTCCGTTCTCTTTTCTTTCTTTCTATTTTCTTGATTTGTTTTCCTTGTCCTTTCTTTCTTGTTTCTTTCATTTCTTTCTTCTGTTTTCTCCCAGTTTAAGCATCTAGAGCAAGTCTTAGGAAGCTAACTGTCACTGTTATTTTTATGATGTCCTTCAGCTGTGGATTGAAAAATAAATAGAAACTATTTTCACTATGTGTATTGGTTAGAATCTTGAATGACATAAAAAAATGCTAGGAAGAAAGTATAAATTACCCCTAGTTTTACAATAAGATATTTACTGTTTATTTTGGTATATTTTCTTTCTATTCTTTTCTATGTATATAAATATATTGAAGTCATTACAGATATTTATATTCTGTTTTCCAATACATATTCTGTATTTCCAGATATTTATATTCTGTTTTTCCAAACTAAGAAACTCTTAGTTTCTTTTTGTGCCATGGACCTTTTTGATTATCTTTAGCCCATGGCTCCTTCTCAAAATATTTTATTTTATTTTATATTTTTTAAAGATTTTATTTATTTATTTGATAGACAGAGATCACAAGTAGGCAGAGAGGCAGAGAGAGAGGAGGAAGCAGGCTGTCCGCAGAGCAGAGAGCCCGATGCAGGGCTCGATCCCAAGACCTTGGGATCATGACCTGAGCCAAAGGCAGCGGCTTTAACCCACTGAGCCACCCAGGCGCCCCCCTTCTCAAAATATTTTAAATGCAAAAAATAAAATACATAGGACCACAAAAGAAACTAATTATATTGAATGCAATAATAAAATTATTAAATGAAATTTATAATATGGTAAACACATAGGTAGGGAACTTATCAAGCCCCTCTGTACGTGGTGCAGATTTGGTTTGTTAATTTGTGTGTGTGTGGTGGGGGCAGTTGATCTTTGTATAAAAAAATTATTAGAAACTGAGTTTTAGAGGGGCGCCTGGGTGGCTCAGTTGGTTAAGCATCTGCCTTTGGCTAAGATCATGATCCTAGGGTCCTGGGATCCAGCCCCTCATCAGCTTCCTGCTCAGTGGGGAGCCTGCTTCTTCCTTTCCCTCTGCTGCTCCCCCTGCTTCTGCTCTCTTATTCTCTCTCTCAAATAAATAAGTGAATAAAATCTTTAAAAAAAAAAAAAAAAGGAATTGAGTTTTAGACCATTTCCTTTTATTTAAATTTTTTTTTGTTTTAAAGATTTTATTTATTTGACAGAGAGAGACACAGTGAGAGAGGGAACACAAGCAAGGGGGGTGGGAGAGAGAGAAGCAGGCTTCCCGCAGAGCAGGGAGCCCGATGTGGGGCTCGATCCCAGGACTCTGGGATCACGACCCGAGCCGAAGGCCGACGCTTAACGACTGAGCCACCCAGGTGCCCTAAATTTTTATCTTTACAGCCATTAACCAGATTTATTTTCTTTTTTGTAGAGCTTTTGTTCCTCTGAATGTTCCTAATAACAAAAATTCTACAGAGTGGGAAAAAGTGAAGTTCCTGTTTGAAGAACTTGGAAGTAGTCGTAAGTATTTAAAAAAACAATATTCATAATAGTTCATATTTTGTCACTTTGGGGACTTTTCTGAGTAGTCTATTTTTACAGTGTTAAGAATTTAATCTCACAGTTCTTTTGACTTGTGGTTAAACGTGTGTTAGAAAAATTAGGAGCCTTGTGTTGTTAATACTCACTTCCATCTATTATGTAGTGAAATCTCTTCATACACTTACCAAGGTGAAACAAAAATACAATCTTCAAAGTATTTTAGCAGTGAAGGTTTTATGATTTCTACATGTTTGTTAACTCACTTGGGATTATATAGAATATGTTAAAGAAATGTGCTTGATATATATATTTTTTAAGACTTTATTTATTTGACAGACAAAGATCGCAAGTAGGCAGAGAGGCAGGCAGAGAGAGAGGGAGAAGCAGGCTCCCTGCTGAGCAGAGAGCCCGATGCGGGGCTTGATCCCAGGACCCTGGGATCATGACCTGAAGCAAATGCAGAGGCTTTAACCCACTGAGCCCCCCAGGCGCCCCATGATATATTGTTTTTTATTTGTAATCTTTAGCCAGTGAGAGAATACATATTGCTGTTTGATCATTAAGCCATTTTTATGTACAATATAAATTACAGAGTTTTCATACAAATGAAATAATATTTTACTATAAATTTACCTCACCAAAACATTTTGGAATTGCTTTTCCAGAAGTTTTCCTTAACTTTATTAGTGTGACTTAGGTTTTTAGAGGGAAAAAAATAGGCAGGTTCAGGAGGTTAGGTTGCAGAAAGATGCACCGTCATTGAAAAATGCAGTTGATGTTAGAAACTGATATCAGATAAGAATGTGTATCTTATTACTCAGAATTTCATGTGCATTTGAACTTGGTAATAACTTTATTTTCAAAGAAACCTAGAATATTTATTTTATAAATCTGAAAAGTGTTTATTGCTTTTGTATTTATTCTTTTTAATAAGTACTGTATACAGTCTTGATCAGCATTTCTTTTTCTTTATCTAGTTACAATATTAAATGATGTTTAAATTAAGTCTTGGAGTCTTTGCTGTACAACTTCTTAATTTTCTAGCTTTTCACTTAAGATTTCATCGTGTAAATCATGGTCCATTAATATCTTGCTGATACTAGCAAGAACTAGGATAGCAGTCCTGGCATGTACTAATACTGAATTGTCAGGATTTATGCTCCTGATCCCATTACTGAGAAATAAATTGCTTCTTTTCTCATAGTTAACTCCTTCAGGTCTCTTGAGTAACTACTCTTCTGCCTTAAATATTAAGTTATACACTAGTCTTTGAGTATTAGTGTAACTTGAATTAGTAATTATATAGGTAGCATTATTCTAATTTCTATAATCTCATGCTCTTTAGTCTTAGCATTATTTCTTTTATCTAAAAATCTTAAACACCATACCCTAGAGCACATTTTGCTTATTGGTATTAGTAATACTAACTTTTTTAATTGGCCAAATATGTTAAAATAATACTCCAGATCAGTTGCAGGGTGCATATTTTCTCAAATTTTTCTATTTCTGATATTGCGGTGTATTGCTGTCAGTTAACTACCAGATCTCTCCTAGTTTTTTTTTTTTTAAGAGTTTTTGTTAGAGTGCATGAGCAGGGGGGAGGGGCAGGAAGGAGGGGAGGAGGGAGAAGCAGACCCCTGCTGAGCAGAAAGCCCAACACCAGGCTCCATCCCAGAACCCTGAGAACATGACCTGAGCCAAAGGCAGTTGCTTAACCAACTGAGCCACGCAGGTGCACTTCTGCTAGTTTTATGAATACTTTCTGTTGATAGTTCTGGTAAGATCAAGAAGGTAATAGCATCAGAATGTCTTTGACTTAATAACATCTAATATTTTAGTTTTATGAAATGAAGGCTTAAAAATTAGGCTTACATAGTTTGTGAATTTATTTATTAATGTACTTTCATCAGGTGTTACATAAAACCGAGACACAAGTTTTAAGAAGATAAATAATTCTGATTTTATTGTTATTCATGAAAGATTAATATACATTAAATTAAAATTGTAGGTCCTGTGGAACCAAATATATTTTAACTAGATCAAAACAGGTTCAGTAGGACCTGTACTGAAACTGAAAAAATTAGTATTACTCCCATCTACAAATATTCAAATTAGTATTATTCCCATTTATGAATATTCAAATATTCAAAGTGTTTCTTTGTATATTCTAATTATTTAAAAGTGTCACTCTTGCCTCTGCCTTATTGGCCTTCCCTTAAGTAATTGACTGTGTCTAACTTGTTTACATATACTTTTCCTGTGTTGGTATTTTGTTGGAGTTTATTTCCTGTTTGTGTTTGCTTTTTATTTGGTTTTGTTTTTTACGCCAGATGGGCAGTCTAACCCCTTTCAAATTAAAGAATGAAGTAGACTCTTTAAATTTTAGTTTAGACTGTATGTTGAAAACTTGTTTGAAAATTAAGAAAGAAAGTAGGAGTATCAGGATTGAGGGCAGAGGGAAGAGAAGTAGTCAGTGTCAGTGGCTTTCCTATGTAATGTTATTTCTCAAGGACTGCCATTCAGAAAGTCTAGGACCGTTTTTTTTTTTGCCACCTTTTGAGCATCTAATATTTTTCTGATTTCATTTTAGGCTCAATAATTAATACTTTTTAAGAAGTGAAAGAAAGAAAATCTTAGTCCAAAAGATCTTTTGCAAATCATTTTATGAAGAGCCCTTTAAAAAAACCTCTTTTCTCGGGGCACCTGGGTGGCTCAGTGGGTTAAAGCCTCTGCCTTCGTCTCAGGTCATGATCCCAGGGTCCTGGGATTGAGCCCCATGTCTGGCTCTCTGCTCAGCGGGGAGCCTGCTTCCCTTCCTCTCTCTCTCTCTGCCTGCCTCTCTGCCTACTTGTGATCTCTATCTGTCAAATAGATAAATAAAATCTTTAAAAAAAAACAAAACAAAACAAAACTCTTTTCTCAGGCCACCTCGCTGGCTCAATCAATAAAGCATGTAACTCTTGATCTCAGGGTTGTGGGTTTGAGCCCCATGTTGGGTGCAGAGATTTTCTCCACTTGGAGTTGGCACCTCAAAGATGAGGAATACACATTAGGTTTTTTCCTTCAGAATGTGTAAGAAGCCAGGTTTTATATCTTTATATTGATTTTTAGAATATAAACATTTGAATGGTATATGTGTACATTTTTAACAAAAGTTCTGCTTCCTTTGCAGATGGTTTAGCTGCATTGTCATTTTCTATTAGTTCTCTGACCTTGATTGGAATGTTGGCAGCTATAACTTACACAGTAAGTATAATGGTGATAATTGAGTTAAAATTAAGAAATTACTTTATGAAGCAATTTCATTTTGCCTTAGTCATGTATTCAGTTAATTATATTTTCCTCTTTTATATTTTAGTGCTTTGCTTCTTCATTTTCTTAAGTTTTCTTTACTGAAGAGGAGGGTAAATTTTTAACTGCTTAGTTACAATCATTTTATCTCTATTTTTAAAATTTAATATTCAGAAACATTTTATAACTTGTGAGCCTTGAAGATGGTTATATATTATGCAGTAGTAGATTTAGTGATTTATAAGCTCTGGAATGTAGATCAGTATCTATTACTGATGTAGTAGATTCATCCTTCTTGGGTATATGAAGTTTTTAAAGTTAGATATCTTACATAATGTAGTATTTCTTAGCATATAGAATTTAATCTTATTCTCTGAGAGACTGCCTTTTCTTCTCCCCCCTCCCCCAGTCTTTGTGGAGATAGTAAGGTATGAGTTATAGCCTGCCAAACTTACGTACAGTCTGCTTTTTGAGGTTTTTGCTCAAATTATAGAGGAAAAACCAACAATAAGTGCTTCTTACCTACCTCTTGAAAGAGTGGTGTAGATGCTTTAAATTATCTAGAATCTTTTCAGATTAATTGAGTTTGTTTACAGAATTCTTAGTTCTTGCAGAAATGGGAAATACTGGTTATAAAGAAAACATTTTTGGATATTGTTCTGATATAAGTGTCTTTAGACATGAAAGAAATGGGCTTTTAGTGTGATAGCAGAATCTAATTTTGTTACATAATTATTCAAGGGTCATCATTTAGAATAAAAGCAGTCTAAAATACATGCATTTTAATATCTGTCAGGTGTTTTTTGGATCATCTGTTTTATTTAGCGCTATTTTTTTCATGGATTACTACATAAGGAATTTGTCCTACTATTAGTGGATAATTATCCTTCCATCTTACAGAATATATGTGTGCTTATTTATTTGTCTTTTCTTTTTTTCCCCCCTTTTTGGAGAGAGGGTATGAGCAGGGTGATGAGGGGTAGAGGGAGGAAGAGAGAGAGAATCCTGAGCAGGCTCCTTGCTCAGCAGGAGTCCACACAGGGCTTGATCCCACCATCCTGAGATCCTGACTTAACCAACTGAGCCACCCAGATACCCCTCTTTGTCTTATAAGAAACAGTCACAAATTAACAACAGATTAGGAGTTCAACATGTTCTCTAATTGCTATTCTGTGACGGATGTGGTAAGGTAATTTTGCATGTTTTTTAACCTTCCTGGGTCAGTGTCTTTCCTATCAGATGACATTAAAAAAATGCTTCTTAGAGATTTTTGAAGGTCAAATGATACTGTGTAAAAGTGCTTTGAAAATTACAGGAAAATGAGTATATAACAGTTAATAAAAGATTAGTCAGGAGAAACAAATGGAAAAAGAGGAAACCAATATGTAAAGTCAACTCAAGAACTTTGAAGGGTCTAAGATTTTACCCTACTTGTAGCCTGCTGTATATAGTTCTGTGGATATTGGCTATAAATGTAAGACTTCTGAGTCAAAGATGAAGACTTTTATATTACAGCAATAACAATAGCCATAGCATTAGCATTTTCTTGTGCTGGTTTCCTGAGTTCCAGTTCCCATGAGGCAATGTGAGGAGCACCAGATGATACTCTCTCATATAGAAGAGGAACTTTGAACTTAGGGAAGCTAAATCTTTTATAATGGACAGTAAGTCTACTTGCCCTTTGCTTCAGAGGAAGATGCAGTCTTTGTTTTCCGAGGCTATTTTTCTATATAAACATCCTTGAAAAAATAGTATAGAAAAAAATGAGCATTTGTGCCTGGTTTGCAAGGTGTGCAAAAATGAGAGACCCATGGAAGATTGTCTTCTAATAGTCAAATGGTATTTTCTATTAAAAAAATAAGGCAGCTGGTTCTACTGGAACTGGTTCTACTGGAAGCTGGTTCTACTATAAAGGTCAGGAGTGACTTCTCTAGAGAACAATTGACAGGGACCTGAGTAAAGTGACTGAGCCAGCCATGAAGCAAGAATAAGCACAGAAATCCTGAGGTAGGCACATGTATGCTGTGTTCAGGTAAGAGCAAAGAGGCAAAGCCGGTGTGGCTGGAGCTCAGTTAACCGGGGGAAGGATAGCTGAGGTTAAATGAGAAATAGCCAGAGGCCAAGTTTTGTAGAGCCTTATGCACCATGGTTAGGATTTTGAATTTTATTTTGATTGAGATTAGAAACCACTGGGAGATTTTAAATGGAGAAGTAGTAAGATCTGTCTAACATTTTAACACTATTACTCTGGTGGCTCTGAATTACATAAGCTGTGGCAGTGATGAGTGGGAGTCGGAAAAATCTGTGAAATTATTAAAATTCTTGGAAAGAGAGCTTCCCTATAGGAATGATATTATTGTAAAGTGAATATTTTGAACTAGTATTTTATATTACTCTAACTCAGACTGACAGTCATCATTTAAATAATCAAACTAAATAAAATAATCATACCAACTTAGTTAAGATATCCTTAGAAGAACTTTACTTTTTTAGAATGCAGAGGACTTTATGATGGGGCCTAGGTTCGGAAGCTAAAAGACATAGAAAGTATGCTGAACAGGTAGGGAGGTATCCCAGGGGAGATGGTCCAATGTAATAACATAGTCAGGTCATACTATCTAGGAGTTATATTTTTTTCTTTAAGTAGCATAAGCAATAAAATGTGATTCTTGGTAGAGAGTCTTATAGGTAAATTCTTTTTAAGTCTGTGCATCTTTAGTACTTTACTATCTAAATTTACTCATTTCTAAACTGGAAATAATGTTTATTTTATTTTTTTTTAAAGATTTTATTTATTTATTTGACAGACAGAGATCACAAGTAGACAGAGAGGCAGGCAGAGAGAGAGAAGGAAGCAGGCCCCATGCAGCGCAAAGAGCCCGATGCGGGGCTCGATCCCAGGACCCTGGGATCATGACCTGAGCCGAAGGCAGAGGCTTTAACCCACTGAGCCACCCAGGCACCCCTGGAAATAATGTTTAATAAGATTGTGAGGGTTTAATTTAGAAATTTACCAGGTCTTGGAATTTGTTAGTCAACCAGCAGTCAGTAGTAGCTCAAATTGTTGAATATTCATAGTTCAGTGTGGTTTAAACTATAATTCACAGTTCTTTCCACATCTTGTAGTGAAAGTAAACCAGATGCTAATAGCAGTTGTATCATGATCATTGAGAAAGTGGTTTATGAAAAGATGAGTAAGTCAAAGGAGATATTCAAAGTTGGGTGGTAGTTACTTGGGGGAGGGGATAGACAAACATAATTTATGTTCAGAATTCAGTGGAAGGATGTTTTGCTACCAAACCAGTCTGGCCAGTTTTACTATCTACTGTATATAGAGGAGACCCTGTTTAAAGGGAGAGCATGGCGTTTATACCTGAGTACTAGTTATGAGTTGAAGTCTTTATATAAAATCTAATATCTGAACCCTACCTTCCCCATCTGTAAAAATGGGCCATCAATACTCAAACTTTATTTAAAAAGCTAGTTGAAAATCAACTGTTTATAGATAGGTGGTTTTATCATAGAGAGGTGGTTAATAGTACTAATTATCATATTTGCTTGCAGATATAAAGTTTTGTCCTAACTTGTTACGAAAAAGCTTGAGAATTGAGTTTTTCATGTGGTGGAACATGGAAAGAGGGTATAGTATATATTCTTGGAAAGTAGAAGAGATTTTTTTATTTTATTGTATTTTACTTCACTTCACTTTAATTCACTTCATGAGAGAGTATGCACGGAAATAGGAGAAGGAGCAGAGGGAGAGGGAGAGAGGGTATCTTAAGCAGGCTCTACCCTTGGTGTTGAGCCTAAATGGGGCTCAGTCTCATGACCCTGAGATCCTGACCTAAGCTGAAATCAAGAGTTGAATGCTTAACCAGCTGAGCCATGCAGGCTGTCCAAGAGATTAATCTTTTTTTTTTTAAGACTTTATTTATTTATTTGACACAGAGAGAGATCACAAGTAGGCAGAGAGTCAGGCATAGAGAGAGGGGGAAGCAGGCTCCCTGCTGAGCAGAGAGGACCCTGAGATATGACCTGAGCTGAAGGCAGTGGCTTAATCCACTGAGCCACCCAGGTGCCCCCAAGAGATTAATCTTTTTTTTTTTTTTTTAACTTTATTTAAGCTTTATTTAAACATAAAATGTAACCCCACCACCCTCTCCCAACCCCTCTTCCCCCCACCCCCCTCAGTTT
>ML111131.1:113147-134140 GCA_003697995.1 Taxidea taxus jeffersonii
TACCTTAAAACTTCACATTTGGAATCTGAGTCTTCTGAATCACTCTTATAGTTATTCATGTCCATGTCTTATTGTACAAGATTGTTTCTTTTATGCTTTCAAGAGAATTGATGATGAAGCATTTCTTAAGTCTTCCACTGGTCTCTGGAATTTTCTTTGAAGCTGCTAACATACCCACTGTTAACTGTAAGCTGTTTTTGTTGTTGCCATGTGAAGGGCAAATGGAATAAGGCTTTTACTTTGGGTATGTTCCTTTAAGCTCATAAAGCACTTGGTTGTTGCTTTGTAAGAAAATATGGAATTATGCTTTTTTTTCTTTAAGATCTATGTATTTATTTTGAGAGAGAAAGAGAGCAAGAGCAGGCACATAGGAGGGGCAGAGAGGGAGAGAGAGAACCTCAAGCAGACTCCCTGCGGGCTCGTTCTCATGACCTGAGCTGAAACCAAGACCCCATGCGGGCTTGTTCTCATACCTGAGCTGAAACCAAGAATGAAATACTTAACTCACTGAGCCACCCAGGTGTCCCTGCTCCTTGTTTCAATAAATATTTGCTTCACTGTTTGCTCCTTTGTTCTCTTTCTCCTTGCACATTAACTTTTTGTTTCAATGTCAAATCAATAGTACTATCTTAAAGACATTTTAAGTGGCAGTTAAACTCAGTAGTGGTAGCAAGAATGCATGTAACTCAAATAGAGAAGTAGCTATGATGTAACCAGCTGTGACCAAATTTGTGACCATGCAGGTAAGGACAGCAATGACGACTTCTTTGTAGCTGATGATTATAAGATGCATCCAATGTTAAATGTGAGAAAATATATAGGTGTCTTGGAATCAATGAATAATTGAAGGAGAAATCTTTTTTTTAAGATTTTATTTATTTATTTGAGAGAGAGAGAGATAAGAGAGGGAATACAAGGAGGGAGATGGGGAGAGGGGGGTGGGAGAGGGAGAAGCTGAGCAGGGAGCCCAGTGGGCTTGATCCCAGGACCCTGGGATCATGACCTGAGCTGAAGTCAGACGCCTAATGACTGAGCCACCGAGGTGCCCATAAAGGAGAAATCTTAATTGAATATGTGTAATGAATTGTTTCATTAGTCGTAAGCTGATACATATCCTTGAATAATAGCTATAACAAATATATGCTGGACATTTATGCAGTGTATAAGTAGTACTTGATGTTGAACCTTTACAGTAATCCAAGGATCACAGGTTGGAAATTTTATTCTAGATATTAGAGAGGTACATAGGGAAAAGGTGCTGTGTTCTAAACTGGGCAGTGTAAGAAGGTATTAGAAATGTTGGGACACCTAGGTGGGTCAGTGAGGTAAGCATCTGGTTTCAGTTCAGGTCATGATCCCAGGGTCCTGGGATAGAGACTCCTTACTCAGCAGAGAGCCTGCTTCTGCCTCTGCCTGCCATTCCCCATGCTTGTGCTCTCTGACAAATAAATAAAATATTTTTTAAAAAAATTATCTTTAAAAAATGTTTGTAGTTTGTATGTGTTCTTTCAAACATTTATGTGTATTCTTTCAAACATTTTAGGTTTTAATACATATGGTGATTTATTTTTGGAACTTGAACAAATAAAATTGGAGGCAATTATGACCAACCTAGAAGCATTTTAAAGTATGTAATTTCTTTAGCCTTGTTGATTTTCTGATAATTCACTAGAGGGCAGTAGTAAGCAATAAAAGTTTTGTTTCTGAAAAGGATAGCTTTTTTTATACTTTTTTTTTTCAAAGAAGTCTGAGGCTAAGTTCAGAAGATCATTATTTAAAGACCTCAGGTTGTAATGATTAAGTGTATTATGTAATGTTTTATGTTAGTTTTATCATAATCTAAATATTACAGTTAAATTTCCTGTTAATCCTTAAAACTTAAACATGCAGTCCAAAAAAAAAGCTAGAATGTACATAGTCCAAAAAAAAAGCTAGAATGTACATAATCCAAAACAATGACAACTTTCTTTTACTGTTCTTTTTAGACTTAAAAGTTCACAAGAAGATACTGTATTCTGGTACCATATTACCACAAGGTGTTACCAAGGATATGTCTTTATTTCCTAAATTTTTATTTCAGAATTTAGTTCAGCTCTTCTAATAAATATATAAATTTCATATAAGGAAGTAAGTTCATGTAAATTAAGATTTCTTTTTTTTTTTAAAGATTTTATTTATTTATTTGTCAGAGAGAGAGGGAGAGAGAGTGAACGAGCACAGGCAGACAGAGAGGCAGGCAGAGGGAGAAGCAGACTCCCTGCTGAGCAAGGAGCCCGATGTGGGACTCAATCCCAGGATGCTGGGATCATGACCTGAGCCGAAGGCAGCTGCTTAACCAACTGAGCCACCCAGGCGTCCCTAAGATTTCTTTTTTAAAACAAGTTTTGGTTTATTATTATTAGGAGAAAAAAAATAATTGAGATCTAGTTTTTATATACCAAATAGTCTACTGCACTTGTTACTAGTTTGGCTGAGGAATCTGTGTTTTTAAGAATTTTCTGAGCAATTCTGATTAGCCAAGTTTGGCAGATCTAGTGATGAAGCAAATGTGCAGACCAATACAGTGTTTGTATTATAATTGAGTTATAAGCAAGGCACATTTACAAGTCAAGACATATTTCTCAGACATGGTGTAATTAAGTTTAGACCTGAAAGGCACTGAAATTTGCTGAAGAAATAGGGTTGAGAAGTTAGTCATTCTAGTTGAAGGCACTGCATGTACTGACGTGTGGAAACTGGACAAAGCCAGAAGTAGTATAAAACCAGAGTGTTTTAAGAACATTGAACAATTCAGAGGTGTGAGGCATGAGATGAGGTTGGTAGGGATCAGGTTTTGAAGGTTTTGTATGCTAGGATTAGATAATTGCAGTCTGTTCACAAGGCCTGTAATTCCACCTCTTACAGAAAAAATAACAAGACAACTTTTTTGAGCAACCTTACCTGAAATTCTGATACCCAAAAAAGTTAGATGTGCAACATAGGATTGCTCTGGTTGAAGTAGTAGCAGGTCCCTGTGTGGCTACCTGTCTTCTTATCTCCTGTAGTGGCCTTAAAGTCATCTACCCCAAATCCTAGGATGTCCTCCCAGGGCACTTTAAAAACTATTCTAATTAGTTCTGGAGATCTTAATGGATGTTAATTACAGGAGTGACATAATCTGACGTGGGTTCTAAAGATTACTTTGGAAACAGTGTAGAAGATGGATTTAAAGAAAGTGAGAACAGCAGACCAGGAAGGAGAATTTAGATGACCTTGTGTTTGACAGTAGACTCTAAATAAAGGCCACGTTATTGATATTGATTAAAGCAATTATCGATATCATTGTTGATATTGACTAGATATTGTAGATATTGACTAGATAGCATTGTTGATATTGATTAGATTCCTTGGGAAATAATATTGAACACTGAGGTTCTCTGCTCAAGGACCAAATCCATCTAAATAAGCATTGGGGTAAAATAAACTTGTTTGGAGGTGTTTGAGAAGACAGGGAATTGATTTGGGTATAAACTATGTTTAGCAAAATATTTTTGCTTTGGAATTTGGTTTAACACAACATAGGTGTGTTAAAATCATATATGAGTGTGGATAATTAGTAAATAATTATTATGTAATACTGCTTATTCATCAGAGTCTTCAAGTTTTATGTTTTTCTTGTTCAATGTTTTAGAAAGTTGTGGAACTACTAGAAGAAACAAATGGGTCAAATGATAATTGGGTTAGGAAAGCTCCGTAAGGAAGGGTTAGATGAGCTGTAGCATACTTTGGCTTCCATAGGCTTTTTTATTTACATTTTCAATGTTTTAAAGCTATGATATTTTGTATTCTTCCCTTTTTATATTTTACCAAGGTCATTACAAGCGTAAAGTTGATAAAAATTGACTAATTACAAAAAAATTACTTTGTCTAAATTAAATTTTTTCTAATATGAAACAGAATCTTTTCTATTTTTTCAGCAGGGGAGGCAGGAAGGAGGGGAGATGATGGGGAAATGATGAGAACATTAACTTAGGTTTTAATAATATGTAAAATGCAAGATTTTAAGGTATTTCTCCATTAGAAAATACAAGGATTTGAATATTGGGTAATAAGTTCATAATTATCTAGTTACATTGTGCCACATATAGTTAATATTATGTGATAGAACTAGTTGATTTCTGGGATTTCTTTTGGTCATGTTCTTTGTTCATATTCTCCCTTAATTAAACAAAACAAATAAAACAAGCCATGGAGGGAGTTTTAAGATAGTGGCATAAGAAGACCCTGAACTCACCTTCTCCCATGGACACAATAAACTTACAGCTATATCTGGAATAATTTTCTCTGAAAACCACCTGAGAACTTGATGAACAGCACCTCTGCAACAAAAGACAAAAGAGACACATCAAGTAGTGTAGGCAAGTCGAAGACATGGCCTCACCCCCGACCCCATCCCAGGTGACCCCACAATCAGGAGGTATCCCATAATAAGGAACTCTCTTTGAGGAGTAAGGGGATTGTGCCCCCCCATCAGGCATCTTGACTCTAGGG
Organism: Taxidea taxus jeffersonii; assembly: GCA_003697995.1. Lineage (NCBI taxonomy): Eukaryota > Metazoa > Chordata > Mammalia > Carnivora > Mustelidae > Taxidea > Taxidea taxus. The sequence goes on from ML111131.1 coordinate 117,678, forward strand.
GCTAGCACTGAAAAGATGACCCCCCACAAACATCTGGTTTTGGAAATCAGTGAAGAGTTAAGAGAGGGAGAATCATAGAAAGATAGGTAACAGAGATCCTGCTGTGGCCTGTATACAAACCTGCTCTCCCTGAGATCAGCACAAAAGCCACAAATTGAAAAGTGCCTACCCTGTAAATGAGGGAGAACCACTAACTAATTTTAAGGAGGCTGTGGCAAAGGCAGGGACCTATAGACATTTTGTCTGGTGGTAGAAGCATTGGTGGAGTCCATTTTTGGAATGTCATTCTAACTTGCTGGTGACAGAGCAGATGAGTGCCATTTCTAGTACTCTCCCTCTAACATGCAAGCACTAAAGGACATATTCTGCCCACTTAACCCTTAACCTGGCTGGCAAACACCCCATGCCACACAGCACCCCAGCTTTAAAGGGCCAGGCTCGTGTCCTGAGCCCCGTTCTCACTCAGCGATTGGGCTGCAAATGGGCCAGATGAGCACCATGATCCCTGCTTTTCCTCTGTAGCAACCAAGCTGCAATGAGTCCAGGTGGGTATCCTAAATCCTGCCCAACTTATGCAGAGAACCAAGTTGTAACTGGGCTGGGAGAGTGCACTGAACCCTACCCTCACTGTGCAGCACACAAGCCCCAAACCAGTTGGTCCAGTGACCTGAGTCCCACCTTCCGTGGGCCACAGATGGGATACAACTCGGCTGGTAACCACCTGAGCCATGTCCTCCCCTAGCCGCAGGTAAGCTGTAATTAGCTTCCAGGGCCACCCTAAGCCCCACCTGATCAGCATAGAGACTGAGCCATAACTGTGATGGGCAAGCAACTAGAACCCCACTCTCCCTGCACAGTGTATGAGCCACAGCTGGGCAGGGTGAGTGCCCTGAGCCCTGAACTGCCCAAATAATAGTGCTGGCCGTATCACAGCTGGTGGGCACATATAGCCCATAGAGTGGTTGCCCATATGAAGTGTCTGGCTCTGATAGCCAAGGGAGATTGCTCTAATGGTCCACATGAACCAGCTGTTAAACAAGACCATCCCTTCAAGACTGAGGGAGGTAGCAATTTCACTTAATATATAGACAGAGAGGCAGAATGAGGAGATCAAAGAATATGTTACAAACCAAAAAATAAGGCAAATCTCCATTAAAAAACTTTAATGAAAGGGAGATAGCAACCTACCTGATAAAGAATTAAAGTAATTGTCATAAAGATACTTAGCAGTGTTGACAGGAGAGTGGATGAACACAAGAACCTCAGCAGAGCCACAGCAAATACAAGAAGTATCAAATAGAAATTATAACTGAACTGAAAAATACAGTAGAGGGGATCAGTAGCAGAAATGGTAAAACAGGAGCAGGAAGGCAAGGCTTGAAGACAAAGTAATGGAAAACATCTAGATAGAGCAGCAAAATGAAAAGAATTAAAAGTGAGGACAACTTAAGGGACTTCAGGAACTACATCAAATGGAATAGCAATAAAAGTTCTTAGAGGAGATGAGAGAGGGAAAGGGCCAGAAAAATTATTTGAAGAAATAATGGCTGAAAACTTCCATAATCTGGAGAAGAAAACACATCCAGGTTCTGGAAGCCCTGGGAGTTCCAAACAAGATGAGTTGAACATGAAGCAATCTCAGACACGTTGTAATTAAAATGATAAAGGTAAGCATAAAGAGAGGATCTTAAAAACTGCTAGAGAAAAGCAACATATTACATACAGGGGAAACTCTAATGCCATCAGCAGCACTTTAAATAAATAAATGTTAGTTATGTCACTCCCTTGTCTGGCCTATAAAGTTTCTGCTGAAAAATCTGCTGATGGCATTAGGATTGAAGGAGACGTAATAGTTTCCCACATAAGCAAAAGCGGAGGGAATTCATTACCACTAAAGTATGAAGGCTTAAAGACAAGAATAGTAAAATTAAAAATATAATTATGCACCTGGGTGGCTCAGTTAGTTGTGTCTGACTCTTGATTTGAGCTTATGTCATGATCTCAGGGTCGTAAGATTGAACCCTACATTGGGGCATATGCTTGAGATTCTCTGTCTCCTCCCTCTGCCCCTCCCCCTAAAAACGTGCACACACATGCTCTCTTACTAAAATATCTATATAATCAGTGAAGGGATACATAAAATAAGATATGTCATCAAAAGATATACAATGTGGGTAGGGGAAGTAAATATATAAAGCTTTGGGATATATTCCAAATTAACTTACTTTCAACTTAAAAGAGATTTTATTTACATGAGATATTCTATATGAACCATACAGTAACCACAAAGAAAAAACTTCTAGGAAATCTACAAAAGGAAAAGAGAAAGGAAACTAAATACTAAATAAAAAAAGTCTAACCACAGGGAAGAGGGAAGAAAGGAACAAAGAGAAACCACAAAAATAGAAAACAATTAAAATAATACATACCTGTCAATAATTATTTTTTAAAGGTTTACATATTTGAGATAGCTAGAGTGGGGAGGAGGGGAAGAGGCAGAGGGAGAAGCAGGCTCTCTGCAGGGAGCTCGATGCGGGGCTCAGTCCCCCTAAGATCATGACCTGAGCTGAAGGCAGATGCTTAACAAACTGAGCCACCCAGGTGCCCCTCAATAATTGCTTTAAATGGACTAAGTTCTCCAATCAGAAGATGTAGGTGATTGAATGGATTTTTTAAAAAAGCCAAGATCCTTCTACATGCTGCTTGTTAGAGACTTATTTCAAATGTAACGACTCACAAATATTGAAAATGAAGGGATGGAAAAAAGATATACCATGGAAACAGAAAGAAAGCTGGGGTAATAATACTTCTTTCATACAAAATAGACTTAAAAAAAACCAAGATGATAAGAAAAACAAGGGCATTACATATTAATAAATGTCTCAGTCTAACAAGAGGATATAACATTTTAAATGTTTATGTACCCAATTTGAAGTACCTAAATATATAAGGTAGATAGTAACAGAAATAAAAGGAGAAATAGCAATACAATAATAGTAGTGGATTTTAATACTCTCGGATCAATGAATTGGCCATCCAGACAAAATTAATAAGGAAACATTGGCTTTAAGTGTCATATTAGACTAGATGGACTTTGATACATGTAGAACATTCCATCCTAAAACAGTAGAATACACATTCTTTTCAAATACCCATGTGTAGGGTAGCTCATATGTTATGCCATAAAACAAGTTTCAGTAAATTTAAGAAGATTGAAATCATATCAAGTATCTTTCTAACCTCAATGCTATGAAACTATAAATCAGTTACATCTTAGAAGAAAACTGGAAAAAAAAAAGAAAAACAAAAACAGTAACATGTGGGGCGCCTGGGTGGCTCAGTTGTTAAGCATCTGCCTTCGGCTCAGGTCATGATCCTAGAGTCCTGGGATGGAGCCTCACATCAGGCCCCCTGCTTGGCGGGAAGCCTGCTTCCTCCACTCCCTGTGTTTCTGTTCTGTCTCTCTCTGTCAAATAAATAAACAAACTAACATGTGGAAGCTAAACAACATGTTATTAAACAACCAGTGGGTCAGCAAGGAAATCAAAGAGGAAATCTAAAAGTACCTTGAGACAAATGAAAATGAAACACAACATTCCAAAATCTCTGGGATGCAGCAAAAGCTGGTCTAAGAGGCAAGTTCATAACATACAAGCCTACCTCAAGAAACAAGAAAATGTCACATAAACAATCTACATAAAGGAACTAGAGAAAGAAGAACAAACAACCCTAAAGCTAGTAGAGGGAAAGAAATAATAAAGATCAGAGTAGAAATAAATGAAATAGGAACTAAAAAAACAACAGGAAAGATCAATGAAACAAAGAGCTGGTTCTTTGAAATGATAAAAAAGATTGGCAGGCCTTTAGCCAGACTCATCAAAAAATAAAATAAGTCATCTGAAATGAAAAAACCCAAATAAAATCAAATCTGAAATGAAAAAAGTAAGAACTGATACCACAAGAAATTAAAAGGATCATAAAAAAATACTATAAACAATTACATGCCAACAAATTAGACAACCTAGAAGACTTGGATAAATTTCTAGAAGCAGCAATCTTCTAAAATTGACCATGAAGAATAGAAAATCTGGATAGACCAGTTACTAGTAATGAAACTGAATTATCTACCAAAAACTCCAAGAAATAAAAGGCCAGATCTAGATGACTTCATACATATATTTTACCACAATTTAAAGAAGAGTTAATATCTATCTGCCTGAAACTATTACAAAAAATTGAAGAGGAGGGAACACTTCCAAACTCATTTTATGAGGCCAGCATTACCCTATTAACAACTCCAGACAAAGACAAAACTATAGGCAAATATCCCTGATGAACACAGATGCTAAAATTCTCAAGAAACCAAAGCAATACATGAAAAGGATCATATACCATCACCAAGTGAGATTTATTTCATGGACATAAGGATGGTTTAACTTTGCAAATCAGTGTATCAGATATACTATCAGAAGTATCAGATATACTTCATTAACAAAATATATGGTGAAAATCATATCATCTCAATAGATGCAGACAAACCATTGACACAATTCAATATCTGTTTATGATAAAAACTCTCAACAAAATGGGTATAAACGGAACATTCCTTAACATAGTGAAGGCTGTATATGAGAGTAATGAAGGCCATATGTGATAGACCCACAGGTGACATCATATTCAATGGTAAAAACCTGAACGTTTTTTCTCTAAGATTAGGAACAAGACAAGAATGCACACTCATGCCATCTTAATTTAACATAATATTGGAAGTCCTAGTGACTGCTGGTAGGCAAGGAAAAGAAATAAAAGGCATCCAAACTGAAAAGAAGTGAAACTTTCACTATTTGTTGATGACATGATACAATATGGAGTAAATCCTAAAGACCATCAAAAAACTACTGGAACTACTAAATGAATTCAGTGAAGTTGTGGGATACAAAATTAATACACAGAAATCTGTTGCATTTCTATTCACTAATAACAAAGTAGCAGAGAGATTAAGAATCCCATCTACAGTTGTATCAAAAAGGACAAAATACCTAGGAATAAATTTAACCAAGGAGGTGAAAGATCTGTATCCTGAAAACCATAAGACCTTGAGGAAAGAAATTGAAGGCAACCCTCAAAATGGAAAGATACACCATGCTTATGGATTGGAAGAATTAATATTGTTCAAGTGTTCATACTACCCAGAGCAATCTACAGAACCCGTGTAATCCCTCTCAAAATGCCAATGGCATTTTTCACAGAACTAGAACAAAAAATCCTAAAATTTTTGTGAAGCCCCAAAGAGCCAAAGCAATCTTGAGAAAGAAGAACAAAGCTGGAGGAATCATGCTGCCTGACTTCAAATTATACTACAAAGCTGCAGTGATGAAAATGGATGGTACCACAAAACAGACACCTGAATCAACAGAATAGAATAGAAATCCTGGAAGTAAACCCACACTTATATGGTCAATTAATCTACATGAAAAGAGGCAAAAAACAGATGATGGGGGAAAGGCGGCCTTTTAAAATAATGGTATTGTGAAAATTGGACAACTGCACGAGAAAGAAGGAAATTGAGCCACTTGGTTAAATCATGTACAAAAATAAGTTCTAAATGGCTTAAAGACTTGACTATAAGACCTGGGGCCATAAATCTCCTTGAAGAAAATATAGGTAGTAAGCTTTTTGACATTGCTCTTAGCAGTATTTTTTTGGATCCATCTCTTCAGCAAGGGCAACAATAGCATAAATAAATGGGACTATACACAGTGAAGGAACTCATCAACAAAAGGAAAAGGCAGTTTACTGAATGGAAGAAGGTACCTACAAATGATATATCCAGTAAGGAGTTGGTACCCAAAATATAGGAAGAACTTGTACAACTCAGTAGCAAAAAATTCCCAACCTGATTTAAAAATGGGGACTGAATAGATATTTTTCTGAGAAGACATATAAATGGCTAACAGGCACATGAAAAGGTGCAGCATCACTAATTATCAGGGGAATGCAAATCAAAACCTCAATGAGGTATTACTTTACCCTTTTTGGAATGGCTAACATCAAAAAGACAAGAAATAACACATTTGGTGAAGATAAAGAGAAAAGAGAACTTCCATGCACTGTTGGTGGGAATACAAATTGGTGCAGCCCCTATAGAAAAATAGGATGGAGGTTCCTCAAAAAGTTAAAAATAAGAAATACCATAAGATCCAGCATTTCTGCTGCTGGGTATTTATCTGATAAAAACAAAAACACTAATTTGAAAAGACGTATGTACCACTCTGTTCATTGCAACATTTTACAATGGGCAAGGCATGGAAGCAACCTATGTGTCCAGCAGGTGAATGGATGAAGAAGATGTGATGTGCATGTGTGAACAACATGGGGGTTAGGGGTGCTGATCCTCCCACATGTGTGAAAATCTGCGTATGATTTTTTACTCTCCCCAAACTTAACTATTAATAGGCTATTGTTGACCAGAATACTTAGTGATAGCATAAATAGTTAATTAACAAATATTTTGTATGTTATATGTGTTGTATACTGTATTCCTAAAATAAAATAGAGGAAAAACAATGTTGTTAAAATCGTAAGGGAAATACATTTGTAGTACTATACTGTATTTATGAAGAATCCATAAGTGGACTCCTGCAGTTCCAACCCAAGTTATTCAAGTGTCAACTGTAATTAAAATTGTCACTGAAGTTTTTTTGGAGTTAACATCTAAGTTGCAGAGACTTTGAGAGAAAATATTCAGAATCACCCAGGATATTTTAAAGTTTTGGGGTTAAGCCTAAGAAGTTGCGTTTATCACTTCTGCCTACATTCGTTGTCTTGAACTCAATTTCATGAGCTTACTTAACTTCAGGGAGACTGGCTAAAGTAGTTTGGCTGTGTGCTCAGGAGGAAAATGAAAAAGATTTAAATACATAATGTGTCTGCTCTAGAGCCTGTTGCTGCAACCAGGAAGTGATAGTTGTCAGTTTTGTTTCTAAAGATTTAATGATTTAGAGTAATGGTTATGTGGCAACTGCTATTATTAAGTGTTTTTAACAGTTACCATTAAAAGTCGTTGTTTGGGGCTGGCTAATACGGAAAAATACAATATGTTTATTCTTAATGCTAATCAACAGAAAATTACTTATAGAAAATATTTAAAATACTTAGCAAAATGATTAATTATACTTAAAACTTGTAATAACCTGTACAGATAATTGGTATGCTAATTAAATAACAAGCATATACTAAAATGTTTTAGTGAGGGTTTACTATATATAGTTGGATAAAATGTTTTCCATAGAAAATAGTTTCATAAAATGTTTTTACTAATTCACACTCTTTCAACCCCTCATTAATCTGAAGTTGCAGTTTATTACTTTAGTATTCTATTTACAGTAATTTTGCAACTTTTCTTTTGAACAATACGTATTATCTATTCTATGGATAGTTAGTATTACATGTCAGTTTATATAACTGTAAATATGAAATAAACAAGAGAATTATGAGACAGTATTTCATGATTCACTCCCAGGTACTTTGTCCTTCAGTGACTATAATCCTTCACAACTGTACCCTTGTACTTCCTTTAAAGTTTAAAGGACATTTTTCCCTCAAAATTGTGTATAATATGTATAAAATAGTAGTAATGAAACATTTTTATTTTGTCCTTTTAGGCCTATGGCATGTCTGCATTACCTTTAAATCTAATAAAAGGTACTAGAAGTGCTGCTTATGAACGTTTAGAAAACACTGAAGACATTGAAGAAGTGGAGCAACACATTCAAACGATTAAATCAAAAGTGAGTTGTTATTTTATTGTAATTGGAAAGCATATAAGTGCATTATCTTTGCAGTACTTTCCAATATGACTTAGACATTGGTAACCCCATATTTTTGAGGTCGTTTGAATATTTTTGCAACATATCCTTAGCAAAATATGTCCATGGTTTTAAAATTTGTCTTCTGTGAAATGCAAGACACTAAAAATTTGAGAATTTCTATCAGTGTTCTAATAAGCAAAAGCAGTTTTGCTCAGGTATGATCAAGACCTTGCTTATTCCCAGGTATGTTGATTTCATGTGTAACATCAGATTTTACTGTATCACTTATGTTCAAGTTTTATGTACTAGTGGAATAAGCTAACCATGACATGTAATCACTTGCCAATTGAGTGTACTTCTAAAAACACAAAGAAGTTTCTTCTCTATCACCTTCAAGTAACAGATGAACATAATTTATAGAACATATTTATAGAACAGATAAATAATCCTTATAGAACATATAAAACCTATTTACAGAACATTTTTAAGTATGTATTAAACTAGCATAATCCTGTTACAGAAACCAGATGGTAATTGCATACAAAAAAGAAGACTACATATGTACTGGTCTCTCTTATGAACATAGTTTTAATATAAAGAAAAATATTAGCAATTCAAACCTGTGCTGTAATAAGAGAATATTTTATAATTATCAGGTTAGTTTTATCCTAGAAAATCAAGGATGATACATTTAAAAATTTATTAAAGTAGTTTGTATTGAGAATAAATGAGAATAAGCATTTTAATAAATGCTAAAGAATATTTAGTAAAAGTCAATTTAAAGTTATTATTTAAAAAAAAGCCTTACCAAATTAGAAGAGAAGAGTGTACTTAGGAAAGGAATCCTATAATGAGCATCATACTTAATGATGAATTAAACATTCCCATTGAAGTCAGACACAGGTCAGTGTGGTCAGTATCATTGTTGCTCATTAGCATATTCCTGAAGATCCTTGTCATAAAAAAGAATGCAGGTATAAACATTGGAGGGAGAAAGAGGAAAAGGGAAATATCCTTTATTATTCACAGATATCATATACTAAGAAAATATGAAAGAATGAACGATAAATTAATAGAACTAATAAGAGTTCATCAAAGTGCCTGGATATAAACATATAGAAATCATTAGCCAGTTGGAAGATGTAATAGAAAATGGTCTCATTCACAATAGCTGCAAACCATAAAATAATAAGAAATGTGAGAATCATCCTGGTAGAAATTATAAAAGTTATTGAAATACATAATAGAAGACTGAAATATATGGAGAACTTCATCCGTTCCTGATTGGGAAAATTGAATATTGTAGAGGTGATAGTTTTTCTAAAGTTTAGGTGGAAATTTATAAAAGACAAAATATGAAGTTTTGAAGTTTTCGTAGACCCCCCTACCATATAGTAAAACAATCCTGAATTCAAATCAAATACAAAATTTACAAGACATTACGAAAAAGTGGAAGTAAAATTTTATCTTGGTGTATAGAAGATCTTTCTGAACAAGTCACAAAAAAACCCCAAATGCTAATTGAGAGATTGAAGAGTTTTACATTTTTGAGTTCTAAAGTTTGTATACCCGAAAGCACCACCAAAAGGAAGTCTATAATGTAGGAGGAAATAATCTGCAATATGGATATGTATAAAGAACATCTTCAAATCAGTAAGAAAAAAGGACAAGCAATGCATAGAAATAATGAACAAAGTAGAGTTTACTGAAGGAAAAATTAAACTTTCCAGTGAAAATGTAAAATGATGCTTCAGCTCTTCAGTAGTAAGTAGGTTTACCAAGCATCCCAGTTTGCCTGGGACTTGAGGGGATTTTCCAGAATGTGGAATTTGGAGTACAGAGACCACATGGTTGGTCCCCCTGTAATCAGAGATAATAATCAGAGATATGCTAATTAGAGCAACTCAATATTACTTTTAACTTCTAGAAGTCTTTACAATTTTTATCTTTGTCAGGTGTTAATGGGATTTTGGGGATAGATATACTGCTTGTGGGAATGTAAAAAATATAGCTTTTTAAAGAAAATAATATGATATGATATGTGCCTGTACACAAAAACACATCCCTTTTAATAAAGTTTTAATAAAGTTTAATTAATAAAGTTTAATCCCATTTAATAAAGTTAAAGTTTAAAAGCAGTTGATATCTAGGAACATCTCCTACTCAAGTATGTATATATACTTGTATCTGGGTGAAAAAGGATGTTCATGCACATTGTTAATGCTCCCAAAAAAGAAAACAATCTAAGTGTTAAAAATAAGGTATTTATTAATATACCATGGTATAATGTGGTATGCAGTGATGAAAAGAAATGAGCTAGATTTATATAGACTGAAGAATATATCTTTATAGAATTAAAGCAGACTCAGTTAAAATTCTAACCCTCCTTATTATGCATGTAATTATCTGTGGGGCTTATTTTCCTCATTTAATAAATGGAAAAAATATTACTACCAACTTCAAAGTTTTATTCTGAAGATTTAGGGAGAATAAATGTTAAAGAACAGAAGATTAAGGAGAATAAATGTTAAAGAACAGATCAGTTTTAGGTACAAGAAATGTGCTTAAGAAATGTTAGCTATTATGTATAACAAAAACTCATATTAGCATATATGCATGTGTGCAAATACATAGAAGATGTGTAGAAGGATATTGTATTGCTTGCTGGTGGTAACAGTAGGAAAGAGCAGTGTGAGGGGAAGCTTTCACATTTTACTTTTTTTTAAACAAAGGGTATGTATTCATATGCTTTATAACTACCCCCCCCCACCGCCCCCAGATGAAATAATTAGTTAACTGCTGGTTTTCTATCCTGGTGTTTGTTTCTCTGACCAAAATTCTTCTTCTATTGTTTTGGTCAGTAGGCAAAGCAGAGTGGGTCTCTACCCCTCACTCACTGAAATATTCACCAAATAGATAACTTTGGTTTTATTTTTAGTAGACCCTTAATATACTGATTTTTTCTGAAAGAGTGAAAGCTAGTTGTTAAGTAAAGCTACCTCATTGTTGTTATCCTTTGGATATTAGAATAGCGTTTCTGAGAAAAATTATATGTTTAGGATACAAAGTACTGTTTTTTTCTCATGCCACACACTTGAGGTATTATTACCTGGATCTGTCTTCCAGAAGGGAATGTTTGTTTTATTCTTTGTCCTTCCCAAAATACCTTTCTCTGAGGTGCCTTTTGGGAAAAAGTTTGAATAGCACCCATTGTACTTAAAGGAGTGAAGATAAGTATAGTTTAGTGTATGCAAAGTATGGTCTCTGGAGTGGTAGCACCAGCATCTCCTGGGGCTTTGGTAGAAATGCACATATTAGGCCCCACCTAAGACCAACGAAATTTTATTTATAGGGTCTAGAAATCTGTGTTTAACAAACTTTTCAGGTAATTGTTATGCATGATAAAGTTTGAGAAGCAATATCTTAAGGTATGGGAGACAGCTAGTTCAAGAAGAGCATGCTAGTGCCATTATGTGAAGAGGTCATTATAACTGTATAGATCTCTTTATTAAATGATATTTTTAAATATTGTCTTCATTATATCTGTGATTTCAGATGAGGCTGCACTGGCATATGCTAGAGAGCGATTTTGTTGTCTCTCTCTTAAGAACCTATTTAAACCTGAATAGGGATATTAACATTTTAATATCTGATGTCTTTACATTTTTGTTTTTGTTTCTTTAAAGATTTGAGAGAGAGAGAGAGAGAGAGCGCGCGAGTGCAAGCATGAGTTAGGAGAGGAGCAGAGGGAGAGGGAAAGGAGAGGCAGATTCCCTGCTGAGCAGGGAGCCCAATGCAGGACTCCATCCCAGGACCCCAGGATCATGACCACTTGCTCAACCAACTGAGCCACCCAGGTGCCCCTGATGTCTTTACATTTTAAAAATGTAGTTCTATAAATATTTTTCTTGTTGCTTCCAATAAAAGCAAACAAATTTATGTTTCACCTTTTTTGTATTTAGCAATTGTCATATTATTGTAATTTATTATTGTATCTGATTGAAGACAGAGTAGCAGAGTAGTTAAAGTGGGAAAGTGTTATCTTTGAACCACCATGGGATAGGTACTGCTTGTGGTTACAGTAAGCATCACATAAAAATAGATGGATGAAAGTTACCTGTCAGTAGGTTGGCCAAAGAAAACGTGACTTATTTGCAAAAGTACTTGGAGAATAAGAAAGTGACAGTTCTTAGCAATTGTTATAAATATCTCTGCATAGCACATACTAGTATTATATCTCTCTGCTGGTATTTGAATCAGGGGCTGACCAAAGGGAGATAAGGGGTAGAACCAAATATATTAAGATAAGGGATAGAAAGAAGAGCTTGGAGGTGAGAAAGAGTAATAGAGCAAATTGAATAAAGTACCCTGTTAAAAAGGCATTTTTAAAGATATCTATCTTCTTTCCATATAACTTTACCATATAGTTGGAAAACAGGAATCAAGAAGTTCATTAGTAAATGTTCACACATCTACATTTTGATGCTGATCTTGGTTCAGAGATGTGTATTCTCACAAAGATGATGTCATTTTTTTTTTTTCAGTTTGTAAATTTGCCCAAGGCATATCCAACCTAAAAAAAAGTTTTGTTGCGTGATTTGCTAAATCTGATGGGTACTTTACTAAGACCTTAACTGTAAAAAACTGTTATATTTTGTTCTGTTATTTACAGAGCAAAGATGGTCGACCTTTGCCAGCAAGGGATAAACGTGCCTTAAAACAATTTGAAGAAAGGTTACGAACACTTAGGAAAAGAGAGAGGCACTTAGAATTCATTGAAAACAGCTGGTGGACAAAATTTTGTGGTGCTCTGCGTCCCCTGAAGGTAAATGGAGTTTAAAAAAAATTATGTTGTCACTTTTTTCCCAAGTTTATATAGACCTTTTAGAGTAATTGAGTTCTCTTTGTGAGGCATTACAGTGTGGTACTTATGACCATGAATTTAGGAGTTAAAGTGATTTTGAATCATAGTTCTGTCATTTGGTAGTTTAAGCCAGTTACACACCTCTCTGAGCTTCATTTATTTACTCATGTGTACAGCACATATTATAACAGAGGTGCTGGGAAATTCGAATTAAAATACAAGTAATGTAGTATGTTGCTAACACATTTTGCAGGTTGGGACTTCTCCATAAATACGAGAACTGGGATCCATATTAGAACTCAGGAACCCTAACTGAAAGTAAAAGAATTTGCTTCATTGTTAGATGGTATGTTTCTGAAAATATGTACAAAGGTATTTTTTAGGACAGAAAACCATTAATTAATCCTTCCTTCCTCCCTTCCTTTCCTTTCTTTCCTTCTTTTACTTCTTTTCTTTTTTGAAACTATCATTTGCTAGCCTTGAATTCTTCAGACAGTGGTACCTAAACTCAAGTACCTACATTGAACTAAGGGCATAATAATACAACCCCGAGTCTAAAAAGTAGCTAGAACTTCTGGCCACAGACTTCTGTATTGTCCATTCTGTATCTGGCATTTTAAATACCAAGCTTTGTGTATAATAGTATGCAAGTTGTAATTTAGACAGTGCAATGAGTAGACTGGTTTGAGGAAAGGTAGGATGAAGCTATAAAGTGGGTTTTGGCTAAGTCTAAAAAAATGTTTGAGAGAGCCCAATGAAAGGGTTGGTCAGGTTGAGTTCTGCTTTGTTTTCCTCTTGAAATTAGAATGGAAATAAGGAAATGCATTGACTGCTCAACTTAAAAGGCTGCTTTTTGAGGGAGTTCTTAAAAAATATATCGTAATCAGTTAGATCTATTGTGTATTACTTTTTAAACCTTCTGTTAGAATCAGTTTTATTAAAGACTCACCACTCCTTTTCTTTGGGGTGATTGTCTTTATAATATCAAAGGTGTGATGAAACCCTCCTCAGCTGTTTTTTTTTATCTCCTCAACCTTATCTTAATTCTATATTGTTTTATATGGCTTTTTTTTTAAAGATTTTATTTATTTATTTATTTGTCAGAGAGAGAGAGAGAGAGCGAGAGCGAGCACAGGCAGACAGAGGGGCAGGCAGAGGCAGAGGGAGAAACAGGCTCCCTGCCGAGCAAGGAGCCCGATATGGGACTCGATCCCAGGACGCTGGGATCACGACCTGAGCCGAAGGCAGCTGCTTAACCAACTGAGCCACCCAGGCGTCCCTATATGGCTTTTTTATAAATACTTATAACCTGGTCTAACATTAGCTGCCTTGATTTAAACATGCTCTGTCCTATTTCACACAACCTATTTTTAAAGGGATTTTTAAATTAACTTATTAAGTGTGCAGACTGATTTTGCCAAATACAGATGTATAGATATGGAAGATCCACATTATTCTAAAAAGCTACTTGATGTCTTCACCTGTCCCACTGAACCCAAACCCTGGATAGCTGTTGATGTCCTTCCATCATTGTGGTTTAGTTTTACATGCTTTATAGTTTCATGTAAATGAAATCATAGAGTGTAGTGTAATCTTTTTTCTGGCCTTTTCGGTGCAACAAAATGTTTCTTGAGTTTTGTCTGTGTTGCGTGTTTTCTTTCAGTAATTCATTCTGTTACTGCTGGGTAGCGTCCTGGTGTATATGTCTATGTCTCAATTTGTTTATCCACTCACCTTTTAGTGGATATTTGAGTTATTTCTAGTTAGAGATTATTATGAATAATGCTAATGTGAACATCTGGTATAGATGTGTGTTTTCATTTCATTCATTTTTCTTGGGTAAGTAATAGAATTTCTGGGTCTAATGTTTAATGTACATATAACTTTATAAGAAACTGCCAGTGTATTTTCCAAGGTGGTTGTACCATTTTCCACTTCCCACAGCAATATGAGATTTCAAATTGCTTCACATCCTTGTCAACTCTTATATTGTAACTTTGTAATAGTCATTCTGATGGATGTATAATACTATTTCATTATGGTTTTGATTTGCATTTCCTTGGTGATTAATGATACTGAGCATTTTTTTTAGTATTCTTATTGTGTATTTTCTTTAAAATGTCTGTGTCTATCTTTTGTCCTTTTTAAAAATTAATTGTTTTATGAGTGAGTTACAGGAATTCTTTATATATTCTGTATTAAGTACTTTGTGAAATATATGTATTGTGAATGTTGTCTCTTTATAGCTTGCCTTTATGTTTTCTTAAACTGTCATTCAAAGAGATGTTCCTTAAATTTTTATTGTAATCATTTTTTCATATGTTTTCTTCTGGAAATTTTATGGTTTTAGCTCTTAATTTTTAGGTTCATAGTTCATTTTAAGTTAATTTTGTGGGATGGTATAATCTAAGGGTCTATTTTCCAAATGGATATTCAGTTGTTTCAGCAGCATTTTTGTAAAGACTCTTCTTTGCTCATTGACGTTCCTTGATAATTTTGTCAAACCAATTGATCATGTGTATGTGTGGGTCTATTTCAGGACTTTCTCTTTTGCTCCATTGATTCGTATGTCCTTAGGATGAAACTTGATTACTGATTTGTTATACAGTCAGTCAGAAAATCAAGGAATATAAATTCTTCAGTTTTGTTTTTCTTTTTCAATATTGTTTTAGCTATGCTAGCTCTTCTGCATGTTTATGTAAATTTTAGAATCAACTTAGAATTCTACAGAATATCCACTGGGATTTCTGTTAGAATTACTTTGAATCTGCAGGCAAATTTGGGGAGAATTGACATTGTAAACTTGAACCAAATGAGAGTTTGTAAGCCCTAAAACTGACACCAGCCTTTTGCAGTGAAGAAAGAAAGGCTGTTTATTGCTGTAGCACCACCTAGGATAGCAGGGAGCTAATGCTCTGAAGACTTGCAAGTGAAGGTTTTTTATTTTTTATTTTTTTAAAGATTTTATTTATTTTTTTGACAGACAGAGATTACAAGTAGACAGAGAGGCAGGCAGAGAGAGAGGAGGAAGCAGGCTCCCTGCTGAGCAGAGAGCCTGATGCAGGGCTTGATCCCAGGGTCCCAGGGTCCCAGGGTCCTAGGATCATGACCTGAGCTGAAGGCAGAGGCTTTAACCCACTGAGCCACCCAGGCCCCTCTGCAAGTGAAGGTTTTTTTTTTTTTTCTAAGATTTTTTTTTTTTAATTTATTTATTTGACAGACAGAGATCACAAGCAGGCAGAGAGGCAGGCAGAGAGAGGAGGAAGCAGGCTCCCTGAACAGAGAGCCCAATGTGGGGCTCGATCCCAGGACCCTGGGATCATGACCTGAGCCGAAGGCAGAAGCTTTAACCCACTGAGCCACCCAGGCGTCCCCAAGTGAAGGTTTTTAAAGGCAGATTTTGGGGTAGGAGGCCTCCTGAGAAGGTCAACCCCACTGATTGGAGGCCCATGTTAGCTGTTATGTCTGGTACCCCAGAGGTCTTTTCCATCTCAAAAGGCTTGGAATCTAAAAAATGTCTTTTCTTTATGTTAGAAATTTCTAACCCAGGAACATGAGAGCTTTCCATTCATTTATTGTATCTGAAAGTTCTCTTTGCAGTATTTTGTATATTAAGCATAGAGGTCTCTCGAATATTTTGATGAATCTGTATTTTTGTTTATACCATTACACATGATTTTGCTTAATTTCAGTTTTCAATTTTTGACTTCTAGTATGTAGAAATTTGTTTTTGTACATTGATCTCATATCATGCAACCTGGCTAAATTATTACTTCTAGTACCCTTAT